>CM046061.1:10753305-10782928 GCA_025215515.1 Schistosoma japonicum | reverse complement strand
GAATCTTAACTAAATCTCATGAGTCAAGTTTGAATATAGTGATATCATTATGTTAAACAGTTCGACACCGTCACAGAATACACTAGGGTCTAATAGATAATCTTTGAATATAAGACATAGAATGAATGCATATGTGCTACTGCGACAGATTTTTGAAAACACAATCCCAACCAGATGGTCTACCTCTACCAACATGGCTCAGATCAACACTCAACGACACAATGGACTAATGCCATTTCAATTTTACCGCCCTTAACATTCAACTAACTTAACTCAGTCATCATCACTATTAAAGGCAAGATATGATTGGTATGTATAATATTTGCTACTAAATCCACCCCCAGTCAGTGATATATTAGTTAATAAACTAATTTACAATCTTTTCCAGAGCCCCAAACCTAACCTCAACCTCAACTTCAGGAAACTGGTCCGAGCTCGGACCAGTTTGCCGGGCGAAACGTTGGAATTTTTCATGAATTTCATCCGCTGAGATTATTAACAAATATATTTTATTCATATGTCTTGACATACACTCAGCGCTCAAGTTTTGTAAACATTTTCGTTCATTTTTGGACGAAGATACTTATAAAATAACCTCAACATTGTTTACTCAGAAAACATGAGCGATGTTTCAACTATATATATAGCCGAATATTGGTAACTTGTGAATGTCAATCACTTTTACAAACTACTTTTCAAAGCCGTGTAGTAAAACGGGGCTAACTAATACCTGGTATATATCTTCCAGTAATATGTTAATAATAAAAGTAGCTACAATAATGCTATGAATATTTAGATACAAACATACTTTCTCATACTGACGTGAAATAACATTGTCAGCATTGTCAATTGCAGAGCTAAAACAACTTCACTACTTTCATTCACACAGAAATTTGTTCGACGACTATATTGAATAGGTTGGTAAACATTACTGGAACCATTGATATGAATCAAACAATGATAACATAAAGATTTATTATCATCGTCATTACGAGTACTTTTCTCGGTTTTCGATAATTCATAAAAAGTGTATCATCCGGAAATTCAGTTAATAATATTACCAATTGTATAGATGATATGTCAACTGAAATAAACTGTAGAGGAGAGAAAAGAAAAATAGCAGAAAACACAAGAAAGAGAATATGACGAGTATCCTTTAAATGGGTATATAGAGTCATGCAACAGAAATGTGATTGATAAATGTAGGATAATTTTAATACCAAGTACACGTTCATGTTATCAGTTTTGAACTATACTATTCGTGTATGAGACAGTGGTATCATCCTACTGCTCAAAACGAAGTAAGTGGAAATGAGTTCGAAATCATGTCGTTTCTTAAGAAGACTTTGAAGTACTTAAATTTAAAAGCTTGGGATATTTAACTACATATGTTCCGTCTAGTATTGTCCCTAAAATTATGGTGAGATGTACAGAGGTTTCTGATGATGGTTTGTTCTATTCAGATTTACTTTCGGAGAATAAAATTTAATTAATTGAGGATGGAACAGGAAATGCTATCACTCCACGGGTCACAGTGTTTCGTATAAATGGGTCACCAATTTCACCAGGTAGGAATTTAAGTAAATGAAACATGTACAGATGAAAGAGATGAAAAGTCAGCTTGAAAATTTAGCCTGAGTCCATACGAGCAAATGGAGTTTGTTTTGTTAATAGCTCAACTGAATTTACCTGAACAGACTAGATCGGTAACGAACTCCTGAACCCGACTACCCATTACGAAGGGACTGTGGATCCTTTTCTCTTGATATTATCATTAAGATGAACTGTCAAAGATATTGAACATTGATATCACTAATAATCATCTGATTTAATCAAATTCGATTGTTAACAGCCAGTGATTCCGAAACGACAGAACGAACACTCGCATTGATGTCAAAGTCCATATTATTCAAAAGTATATTCCCGGTAATTTTATTTATCTACTGTATTATTCTATTCGATTTGTATATTCTTATTACAAGAAGGGGAATTAATTATTTATCTTCTGACAACTTGCTACTATTCCGTCCAGGTCGAGGTAGATACTCCAATAAACTAAGGTGCTTGGTTGATAGGAGAATCGCAATTCCATTCTAAACTGCAGTAACCGCTTGGACATGGCAAGTCAGTTTGGCTGATTTGACATGAACTTTATAACTAAATGTAAATAAGCACCTCAGTGAATGCCTGGTGGTATTCGGCACTTTATATGTCATTATTAGGCCAGTTCTAACCCGTCTGTATTCTAAGGGATACAAGTTTAATGTAGACAGGCGTTCCTAACGTACCCGTACTGCATCTATGAATTGTGTTGAGTTGATTTGCAGTCATTAATTACATAGTGTGTCAAAGATTTCTAAAAATATTTACTTAAAATTGAAGCTAGCTTGTAGCAGGAAACAGCCTTCCTAACGCGAATTAACGACGATAATTTCAAGGTCTTTGTGATGCCAGCAAATCAGTTTCCAGCATCCTATGTACCTTATGGAAACTTGCTAGTAGAAGAAAGGTAGAAGAAGGGTAGAGAAAGAAAGCAGATTGAATATATAACTAAGTAAGAAATACGGTGGATTAACCATTGTATTTCATATATTTCAAAAATCAAGCACGCTATGGATATTTGCCAATCGGAACTTAAGTAACATCATTTTAACATCGCCAGGTTATGTAGGAGGAGTTTTACTCAGTTTTTTTCTAAACTCACACACTGGCATTTTCTACAAATCATTACGCAAGATGTATGATGCTTTATGAGGAACCAGTTAAATCCAATGTCGTTGGGGTGAGCTGATATGAACCTGGCAGTTTCTTTGTTCGTTAGTTTTAATGTTGCTAGTTCGTCTCTAGACATTTGGTGTTGTCCTGTGGTAGTTATACAGCTGCCCAATTACACTAGCTCCAACGATGTAAGCAGAAGAATTAACACAGAAGGATTACCTTTCGGAGGGCGACTCTCTGGTACAGTGTCCAGTATTTTAGCAAAATTCAAGAAAATAATGTGAATAGATGTATTTCGTTCCAATATGCAGGCAAAGTATCTTATGCCATTAGCGTGTTAGTTGAGCAGGACATGACCATCCGAAATCCATTCTCGCGTCGTGGAACAGTTTTAGCTGATTGATGTTTTCTTTTCTGTGGTGGCGTTAGTATGCATTTTCAGTACTTTGGATAATATCGAAGGCAAGGCTTCTCACCTGTATGAACTAGGATCCCTTCAAATGTGGAAGGAAGAACAACATGCTTTCATTCATTTAAGAGTTGTTTGATGAGTAATGAATACCGAAAAATGTCGGCAGCAAAATGGCAGGTAGCTGGGGTACAAGGAGAAGTGACTCCATATCGCCTATCTGTGGATGGTGTTTGAGCCATATTTAGTCCACAGTCACAAATTAAACACTGTACCAAGTAATCCGACAGCTTGTAGATTAGTAATATTAACATCCTCATAGAAAATTCCAATCAACCAATCTAATGTTAGTATTTTCAGATAGACAAACCGCAAACTTTGTAGTATTACCTTGATGCGCATTGGCTCTCTCAAGTTCGCCGAAAAAGTTTAGTTTCATCCACTTTCTTAAATAGATACCTTTCGTATGACGAATATGTTTTTACCTAAAAATTTTTCCTGCGGAATTACGTATGTGTGAAGTAGCATGCACTTGGAATGGCTCTTTGCAATTAGTACTTCCATGATGATATTCACCATATTTATTTTCTCTACAGGTTGTCGTTGAACTGGGAATACTTGTGATTATAGTCACGAATACGAATGTTCATAGTATACGGCCGTTTATTTGAACCGTGTACATTGCAATTTAAAGGTTTGTCAATATATATTATACAGATAAAATTGTGCGTTTTCATTTACACTTAGTAATATGTAAGCGTACTTTCTTGACGTAAGCGTTCACAGTACTTGATGGAAATGAGGTGTTTTTACGAAAAGTAGACTATATAACGACTGTGGACGATGAGTGGGCTAAGCTGTGCGAATGCGGGCTGTAAGGAGAAAGTAGACTACATGGTGTAAAAAATCAATAGCACTGGTATCGTAAACAATTAGGTGAAAATTTATGTCTATATGGGCGTTCAAAGACACGACATACCACTTACGTTAGTAGAACGAATGGGCAGAATTAATATTTATGCTTCCGTTTAAAAGTGAATTCAAAAGAAAGAACACTGGTATATAACTAAAACAAGTGACTGATGCCTACACGTTCAAAGTCCCTATTATTTCATTAGTGGAGTAAGAAACATTAGTTGGTGTAAACAATTTTAATGAAATATCAGAAGAAATGAAATCACTAACATGTACAAATAAAGAAAGTGAATTTGTTTCCCGAACGGCTTGCGGAAAATTGTTCCAGATTCTCGAGAATTTATTTGAAAAATAATTCATATAAAGAGCAGATTTAGAATGTCACATTCTTTTTTTAGAAGCTGAATTGCGTAAGTTATAGCAGGAAGGTTCCTCGAACTTAATTGTATTAGATGATGAAAAAGCTAATTTGTTTAGTATCTTGTAGAAGAAGATTAGGTTTGATCTGAGTCGGCGCCTCCATAATGTATCTAGTCCTTACTTAGTGTATCTAGTTTTATAGTCTAGAGTACAATCAGCCTCAAGAATACGAATAGTAAAGCGACGTTGTACAGACTGCAGTCTGAATTTATCCTTAATGGAAACATTACTAGAAAAAAGGTGGAGTATTATAGTAAAGGTCAGATACAAACTTATATAGCAAAATACGAGGATCGTTGCTATAAAAGTTACGTAGTACGCAACTCAGTAGTCGATGTGACTTAGATGTCTGCATACTGACCTGTTCTGTAAAAGACAGGTTATAAGAGTATCTTAGTCCTTAGTCAACTACTTACTGAAGCCTAGACAACTTACTAACGTTTATGGAAAGATCGAAATTAAGGTGCTTATCTCTGAGAAAGTTTCTTGAGAACTGACTGCATATTCTTCCCTCTTCATCTGCTTGGTCGCTGTTTTGAACATCATCAAGATTATATAGCAAGATCAAATAAACTACATAGTTAGTTATCATGTAATTTTAAGGGTTAATCTGTTTTGTTTTGCTTATTACATTACATCTACAGCGTAAATATCCACTCTACAAGGAAGAAGAACACAAACCGATTAGTAAAAGAAATTAAATTGTTCATTCCGCCAAGTTAAACAAATAAAATGTATAAATTGAGAAATAGAGTTGTCACTGACCAGTAAACTTAATGTTAATGGAGACAATATTAAGCTAATTATGTTTGTTGAAGGCTATATTCGGTGTGATACAATTTCTTCATTATGATTTAAGTGAAGGTGTATGAATGCTGAGTAAATGCGCGTGCTAACTAGAATGCTCCGTTACTGAAGCTGGAGATACTGTATAGTAATTACATTGGGTTGTAATATTTAAACATCCTTAGTGCACGCAGTCCCGCTACATATATAAATACTTGACATGTTGGGAAGAAGTGTTATATCGGTAAAACGCCTACTGTTATACGCCGAAAACTGACTGCAACTCTAATCTGCTAATTTATCTACGCCAACTGATAATCGCAACCATGACCAACAACTTAAAAACTGATTATTCACCTTAAGCCAAAATAAACTTGTAGCAATTAAAGTAAATAGCACACTGAAAAGACACTACAACCAATCACAATTAACAAGGTCAGAGTAGAAGGAATGAAGGGCAGTACCGGTTACCGCCTGCTTTACAATTAATAAAACATAACAAAATAATAATAATTACATGCAAAATAACTAGTTCTTTTTTTTCATAGCAAGAAGGCATGTGGTGTGACAGACATTGAGTCAATGGCTGTTATAATACATGCGTTTGTGCGATTAATCGTCTTCTTGATAAATCAGTCGGATGTTTGTGCTTGAGTAATAGATTAGGGCAATGCTGGCTACAAGCTATAAGGTACAGCGCTGTGGATAACCAAAAACGATAATATCGGTCATCCTTACGTCAGATATAACAATAATAATGATCAGGTGAATATAAATTGTGATGTCGTTGAACCGCATTATAATGAGCTATATTTTCAACTGAATAAATCGAATAAATAATTCAAGTTCAAGCAGATCGATCGGAAAGATGTGATTTTCAAGAAACACGGTTTAACCACACCATGGAACATGCATGCCACATAGAAATTTACAATAAGTAATAATTACTATATTCAGTATGGTAATGTAAATCTCTACATCAACATTCGGATAAATTTTCTCGTGTTCTATGACAGCACTACAGAACAGTATATGTAATGGAGTTGGTCAACTTAAATTCGATCTGCATTAGCAAAATAATTTCTAGATTACTAACCTAACAATAAAACTTGTAGGAAGTTGTCTGATTCGTCATTAAGGTATCTGACTATATGAAATCAAATGTTTTTATAAGTCTTACAAATTACCAAGATTATCTAAATACAGTTGTTGGTACATAATTTCCACCTTGTCTACTGTTAATAAGGTGGAGGACGAATATCTGTTGGAATTCATGCATTAAATGTATGGAGGATGAATGGAAGTAGGACTGGAGATCATGGCCAAATAATCTAGTGGCAGTTGATGATAAACCCGAACATAATCTCTCGCATATTTTACTTTTCTCGATTGTATATATGCTTAATGTGTGACTGAATTCAACATGAAAGTTGGTAACTATCGGCGGTTGTCTTAAGTTGACTATTTGCTTGGTCTACATTCCGTTCGAATGTAATTCATACAAACTGACTTTTCATTCATGCACTTATCCTATTGTTTGTGGATACGTTTAAATTAATGTGATATACATCCTAGATTTCGCTTCCTAGTCACAATCGAACTTGAATATTACTTGTGAATTATCGCTATATGGAGACAATCTGCTCAAAATGCACATATAGCAACAAAGGTTAACCAATTTCCATCCATGACTGGTTAACGGGAGGACACAAGCCCAGCCTAATCACAACTTTGATATTTCTTAGAATTTCGCATTGTAACTAGCGGATGAAATCAGGCACAAATCAAACAACTTTGAATACTGGTTGTAGAGGCCACTTTCTCCTAACACTATTATGTCTGAAATGCATATTTATTTATTGATATTTGTATCAAAAGTTAGATTGCATTGTTTAACCTAACGTGAGCACCTTGTACAATTTGTGACACTGGATTCTATCGGTTCAAATATATATCTATCGCAACTTCGTTCCAGACGTCATGATCATTCGCGTAGTTGGTGATTGTTGTACGTGTATAAGTCTTGTTATTGATGAAGGCGAAATTACTGACAAAATATATGGTTATTGGATCTAAGAAGGTTACAAATCCAGCAGTATAAGTTGATCACAACTAGCTTAATGTTATATGTATTTTTAGAATTTAGTCAGCGTACAATTCAAATGTATCAAACTATTACTGTTTCACGTAAGCACCACATCAGCATGAATAAATAACATGAACGATTGATGATGCATATGTTTACGAAGCATTTAGCCTATATAATCCTTACAAAATGTTCTGCTTCTGAACGTAATTAACATTAATAGCAGTGAATAATCCGATAGCCTATTTGAGAACGTGGGCTAGTTTCAATGTAAACATGGCTATTGACTAATGAGAACATTCTTCTTTTATACTTCTGAATGTCTATTTAAGCAGCAACTGATCTTAAGAATCCTTTATTATATTGAATAAAGGTGATGTTGATATAAAGTTTGAACAGAAGCCTAAACAAAATGTTCATTCATGATACTTGATTACGCACTGCATACGTTGATAATCTCTGACTTATGAATACACAATAACAAGATATTGAAAACTAAAATAATAAGTTTATTGATAAAAGTACAAAATATGCAATAAAAAGCAAACGCTGTTTATCAAATAAAAAACACATAACTCCAGTTACTAAACTAATCAGTTGAAAATCAATCAAAAAAACCGAATTCAACAAAAAATGAAAACTAGAAAATTAGACCGTCAATAACATGAGCAGCAGTAACAAAAATTTCAAAAACAATATCAAAAATTATTGAATAAGAGACCAAACAAAACTATATATTTCACACTTTGGGAATCAACTAATTACAAGAAAAAAAAAACAGCAGCAGATAATTAAAAAGATTAAAAAATAATTTCGTTTATATATTCAAATGGTAAAAATAATATTCACTAGTCAACAAGACGAAATAGATAACTATGCAGGAGATCACGCTACTAATGAGAATGAAATTGTTGACGATGGTCAACATGCAGCAGTTATACACATGACACAGGTGACATACATGAAATCCGTCCACATGACATCAATCAAGTAATAGGTGACCCACATGAACTCAACTAACTCATGTATAGACAGTAATTCAATATTTGGCAGTTACCATCTGCATATTAATGTCTATACACTTTAAATTATCAATCGCATTATAAACGGAATACAACATCGTCATCACTCAACTGTCAGTTCTGAAACACATCATTCATTTTAATTGTATGCGGTAAATTAAATAAATAACGAAAACACAAAATCAACATCAAATTCTAGTCAGTCGTTCACACCAACACAATATCCAACAACTGCATTCAACATGTGACACAGTCAATCAAACCAACAAGAATGTGTCTATTCGAGGTGGTGACGAAAAAATGATCACTCACCCAATTCGGCTGATACGTCGTCTGGTGAAGATTATTAATCTTATAATTCAGTTTTAGTTTTTGAAACAACATACACACAAAAAGTAATGAAGATTTAAAATAATAATAAAAAGTTTGAAAACAATTAGCAATTAGACAGATTTCAAAATATTTCAATTATTACATTCAAACAAAACAAACGATACTCATTAGTTAACACTACGCATTATTTCATCATGCAGAAATTAAACGCTACTAATTAGGATGAAATTGTTGACGACGGTCAACAAGAGGCAGTAATAAACATGACACAGGTGACATTCAATATGTCGGTACACATGACATCACTCGAGTGATAGGTGCCTACATGAACTCAACTAACACAAGTATACACATCAGTCAATTTAAATTTCACAGTTTTGATCTCCATATTGGTGTCTACACTATTTGGTATATCAATCGCATTATCAGCGTGATACGACATCGTCATCACTCACCTGACACTTCTTGAACGAATTAGTCAACTTATTTCTATGAGGTCAAATATCCACTTAACCAAAACATACAATCAAAACCACAATCTCGTCAGTGGTTCACACCAACACTACATCAAACAACTATATTCAACAAAAAAATCAATCAATCAAAAAAGCATGAATGTGCAATAATAATTGAATTGATAAAAATAGAAGAACTTACCAGTCGTAGTGGTTTAAGCGACTTTTTAAAGGCTAACTGCCAT
Organism: Schistosoma japonicum; assembly: GCA_025215515.1. Classification (NCBI taxonomy): domain Eukaryota; kingdom Metazoa; phylum Platyhelminthes; class Trematoda; order Strigeidida; family Schistosomatidae; genus Schistosoma; species Schistosoma japonicum. The sequence goes on along the minus strand of CM046061.1, from coordinate 10,773,539 downwards.
TTTTTCATCTGTCAACATCGTTTAGGTAGTCATAGAAAATGTCAAAGTATTGAAATAATAATAAGATTGAAGAAATCGACTTTTAAAGAGATTGCGAAATAATTTCATTTATATATTCAAATGAAAAAGTGATATTCAGTAGTCAACACTACGCATAACATCATCATACAAAGTATCACGCTACTAATTAAGAAGTGTTTGTTGATGATGCACATCCAGAAGCAATTATACACATGACACAGGTGACATTTAAGAAGTAGGTTCACATGACATCACTCGAGTGATAGGTGTCCTACATGAACTCAACTAACACAAGTGTACACATCAGTCAATTTAAATTTCACAGTTTTGATCTCCATATTGGTGTGTACACCATTTAGAATATCAATCGCATCATCAACGTGATACGACATCGTCATCACTCTCCTGACAATTCTTAAACACAATATTCATCTCATTTGCATGAAGTCAAATATCCAAATAACCAATACACACAATCAAAACCACAATCTCGTCAATCGTTCACACCAACACTACATCCTACAACTACATTCAACATGTGACACAGTCAATCAAACCAACATGAATGTGCATTCATAGAGTCAGTGAAGTAAAAACGATTACACACCTTTTTCTGATGTAACACCGCCTTTTGAAGATTTCACATCGCGATATTTAAATTTAAGTGTTGCAATCACAGACACCGTAAGAGTAGAGTGGTTTCAATGAAAATAAAATAAATATAAATGTAATCAAGAATTAGACAGATTTCAATATATATTTGTTTTCGAATTAAAACTAAACAATTGGCATTCATTAGTCAACATTACGCATAAAATCATCATGCAGAATATCACGCTACTAATTAAGATGAAATTGTTGACGATGGTGTACACGAGTCAGTAATAAACATGACACAGGTGACATTCAATATGTCGGTACACATGACATCACTCGAGTGATAGGTGTCCAACATGAATTCAACTAACACATATATATCCATCAGTAATTCAGCATTTTACATTCGCCCTCTGCATATTAATTTCTACATTATTTGCATTATCAATCGTATTATCAACGTGATACGACATCGTCATCACCTGCCTGTCACTTCTTATACACATTATTGATTTTAATTTTATTCGATCAAGTATCTACGAAGTATTCACAAAAGCAAAACACATTTTTATCTGTCTTTCACACAAACAGTATATTTATCATGTTCTATTAGCAAATGTCACAATCAATAAAACCATTATGAGTGTTCTTTTATAGTTAGTTGCAGTGACAGAAAATTCGCTCACCTCTATTAATCCTATTTCGGCCTAGTAAAAATTCATCATCGTCGTATATTGATGCAATTGTTGCATTGAAAACAAAATAGTGAAACAAATATATATATATATATATATATATATATATATATATTACCATAAGTTGAATAGTAAACAATTGCAGAAGAAATTTTATATATTATCGTATATATATTCCAAAAGAAACAAATGATACCCAGTAGTCATCACTACGCATAACATATTCATGCAATATATCACGCTACTAATCAGGATGAAATTGTTGAAAGTGGTCATCACGAAGCAGTTATACAAATGACACAGGCGACATTCAATAAATCGGTTCACATGACATCACTCGAGTGATAGGTGTCCAACATGAACTCAACTAACACATCCATCAGTAATTTAACATTTCACATTTGCCATCTGCATATTAATTTCTACATTATTTGCATTATCAAGCGCATTATCAACGTGATGCGCCATCGTCATCACTCGCCTGTCACTTTTTGAACACATCATTCATCTTATATGTATGAGGTCAACTCTTCCCAACAGCAAAACGCACAATCATCATCTTATTTTTGTCAGTCGTTCACACCAACACTACATCCTACAACTACATTCAACAGAAGAAACATTAAATCAAACCAACATGAATGTGCATTCATAGGGGGCAGTAAAAATCACTTTTACGCACCTTAAGTAGATGTACCATTGATGAATGTTTTTTATTAAGATTTTCTGAATCTTTTAGAACCTGATAGATAATTGTATAACAAATAAATTAAAAAAATTGAAAAAATTATCAAACAAAAAATAATTACCGAAATTGCGTATAATAATAATTCCAAAATATTTTCGTTTATACATTTAAACGTAATAAATCACATTCAGTAGTCAACACTACGCATAACATATTCATGCAATTATCACACTACTAATTAGGATAAAATACTTGACGATGGTCTACATGGAGCAGTTATACATACGACAAAGGTTACATTCAAGTAGTCAGTTCATATGACATCACTCGAATGATAGGTGCCCCACATTAACTTAACTATTACATATTCATCCATCAGTGATTCAACATTTCACAGTCGCTAATTCCATACTAATGTCTACACCAATTATAATATGAATTGCATCATCAACGTGATACTACATCGTCATCACTTGCCTGTCTGTTACTTTGGAAACACACCATTCATTTTAACTGTAAGAGGTAAAATTTTCGGATAACAGAAATACATAATCAACATCACATTTTCGTCGGTCCTTCAATCCAACAGTACATTCTACAAATACAATCAACAAGTGACACAGACAATCAAACCAACGTGAATGTGTATTAATAGAGACAGTAAAAAATAAAATATCACACACCATTTCCAGATTTTCCATTGCGTCTTCTAGATATTTCGGAAAAGTATGATACTGATAGATAATGTAAAAACAAATAAAAAACACAGAAAATTGAGAAATTTATAAAAAACCAAATAATTACTAAAATCGCATATGAGAAAGATTTCAAAATATTTTCGTTTATAATTTCAAACGAAACAAATGATATTCAGAAATGAACACTACGCATAACATCATCATGCAAAATATCACGCTACTAATTAGGATGAAATTGTTAACAACGGTCATCACGAAGCAGTAATACACATGACACAGGTGACATTCAAGCAGTCAGTTCACATGAAAATATTCGAGTGATAGGTGTCCCACATGAACTTAATTAACTTATATACATCTATCAGCGATTCAACATTTCACAGTCGCTATCTGCAAATCAAAGTCTACAGCATTCGCCTTATCAATATCATTACCCACGTGATACGACATAGTCATCACTCAATTTTTCCTCTAAAACACATCATTACTCTTATTTTAAGGGGTCAAGTATCGACAAAATTCATTAATGCAATCAACATCACATTCCTGTCAGTCGTTCACAAAAAACGACCTTAAACAACTTAATGCTAAAAGTAATAGGATCAATCAGTTCAACATGAATTCGCAATCATAAATGCATCTATTAAATTTTATTGTCTCACCATCCTAAATTTTTTCCAGGAATATAAGATATTTCCGTCCAGCATTTTCATCTTTAAATGTTTTGTAATAATGAACAAACAAAAATACATTTACAAAACAAATAAAAATTTAAAATACAATATTCGAATATCAAATAAATTTTGAAATATTTTCGTTTATTAATTCAAACGAAACAAACAAAATTTAGTAGTCAACACTACGCATGACATCATCATACAAAGTATCACGCTACTAATTAAGAAGTGTTTGTTGATGATGCACATCCAGAAGCAATTATACACATGACACAGGTGACATTTAAGAAGTAGGTTCACATGACATCACTCGAGTGATAGGTGTCCTACATGAACTCAACTAACACAAGTATACACATCAGTCAATTTAAATTTCACAGTTTTGATCTCCATATTGGTGTGTACACCATTTAGAATATCAATCGCATCATCAACGTGATACGACATCGTCATCACTCAACTGTCACTTTTTAAACAAACCATTCATCTCATTTGTATTCCGTAAACTTTTCACACAATCAACATCATTTACATGTCCGTCGTTCACACTAAAAATGCATCCTACAATTGCCGTTGACAGGTTACTCATAATTTAAAACAGCATGAACGTGCACTCGAATTGGCATTGATGATAAGTAAATTACTTACTGTTTTCAACTTTTTCATCAAAGGGTTTATTTCATTCATCAATGGAGTTAACTATGAATAAGTTAAATTTACAGACAAACAAAGAATTAGTGTAAAATAATATGGAAAAAACAAAAAAGTTATAGGTACATTTCAGGTATAAGAAAACTGATTTGAATATATTTTCGCTTATGAATTCAAACGAAACAAATGACATTCAGTAGTCAACATTTCCTATAACATCATCATGCAAAATATCACGCTACTAAGAAGAATGAAATTGTTGACGATGGTCATCACGAAGCAGTAATACACATGACACAGGTGACATTCAAGTAGTCAGTTCACATGAAAATATTCGAGTGATAGGTGTCCCACTTGAACTCAACTAACTCAGATTATTTCATCAGTAATTTAACATTTCACAGTTTCCATCTGCATATCAATGTCTACACAATTTGATTAATCAATCGCATTATCAACGTGGTACGACATCGTCATCACTCAACTGTCTCTTCTTGAACGCACCATTCATCTCATTTGTATGCAGTCAATTTTCCACGTAATCAATACACACAATCAACATCACATTCTCGTCAGTCGTTCACACCAACACTACATTCTTCATCTGCACTCAACATGTGAAATACTTGTAATAAATATCCGTGAACATGAAATTTACAAAAACAGTGTCAAATCGAATAAGGCTAACCTTTTCAAATGATTTTTTCACATTTTGAATTGTTTCAATTATTTTCGTTACCTAATTAATTTTTAACATAAATTCAAAACCATATGTATAATCAAGAAAAAAATAAAAAATTCGTAATAAAAGCCAAATGAAATGAACCACAATACAGATTTTATGATTTACGAAAATATAAAGTAACGAAATCATTGATATTCAGTAGTCAACACTACGCATAACATCATCATGCAAAATATCACGCTATTGATTGGGATGAAATAGTTGACAATGGTCAACATGAAGCAGTTATACACATGACAAAGGTGATATTCAAGAAGTAGGTTTACATGACATTACTCATGTGGTAGGTGTCCCACATGAACTCAACTAACACATATAAATCTATCAGTTATTCAACATTTCACAGTTGCAGTCTGCATATCAATGTCTACAAATTTTGCATTATCAATCGCATCAACAACGTAATACGACATCGTCATCACTCGACTGTCATTTCTCAAACACACTGTTCATCTTATTTGTTTGTGGTTTACTTTTCATATAACTAATACAATCAATGAAAATCGAATTCTCGTCATTCCTTCACACCAACAATACATCCAACAACTGCATTCAAAAAGTGACGCATTAAAAGAAACCAACAATATTTTTGATTCACAAAGTCAGATACGAAGTAATATCCACATACTTCCTTGAAAGTATTCAGAATGATATTGTCGCTCTGCATACCTTCCCTTATCTGTGAATGTATACATTACAAAACATTAGCGACAACTAAACCGAATAGATAAGTTTTCAACAAAATTTGGTTTTTCTAATGACGTCATTTTATTTATATTTTTATATATTTATCAAAACAAATGACATTCATTAGTCAACACTACGCATTACATGATTATGCAAAATATCACTCTACTAATTAGGATGAAATTGTTGACGATGATCATCACGAAGCAGTAATACACATGACACAGGTGACATTCAAGTAGTCAGTTCACATGAAAATATTCGAGTGATAGGTGTCCCACTTGAACTCAACTAACTCAGATTATTTCATCAGTAATTTAACATTTCACAGTTGCAATCTGCTGATCAATGTCTTCACCATTCGCATTATCAATCTCATCATCACTTTGATAAAACATCGTCATCATTCAACTATCACTACTCAATCACACCATTCATCCCATTTGTATGCGGTCAACTCTTCACAAAATTAAAATATACAGTCAACATCACATTCTCGTCAGTCGTTTCCAACAACATTTCATCCTTCATCTGCATTCAACAATTGACACAGTAAATCAAATAAAATAATTATGATTGCATAGAAGCATTAAATACAATATAATCTCTAACCTGTCCTATCTTTTTCATGGATTTATCAATATCATTTTTGAATTTTGTGGTCTTTTAAAGTGTTGTAATCATTGACAGATGCAGTTAAAGTTTGATTAAAAATAAACAAAACGATAACATTATTCAACTATCAAAAAAATTTAAATATTTTTAAATAATCAAACGAATCAAACGACATTCAGTAGTCAACACTACGTATAACAAATTCATGCGAAATATCACGCTACTAATTAAGATGAAATTGTTGACGATGGTCAACATGAAGCAGTTATACACATGACACAGGTGACATTCAAGTAGTCAGTTCATATGACATCACTCGAGTGATAAGTGTCCAACATGAACTCAACTAACTCAGATTCATTCATCCGTAATTCGACATTTCACAGTCGCCATCTGTATATTAATTTCGACATTATTCGCATTATCAACATGATACGACATCGTCATCACCTGCCTGTCACTTTTTGAACACACCATTCATCTCATTTATAACATGTCAATTCTTCACTAAACTAGGACACACAATCATCATCTTATTTTCGTCAGTCGTTCACACCAACACTACATCCTGCAACTGCATTCAACGTGTGACACAGCAAATCAAACCGACATCAATATTCATGTGAATTGAATTAGAGTATAAGCAACAATAACTCACCCAGTTTAATTCCAATAACAACTCATCACAGTATGTAAGGATTTCTGTAAACGTTGTTTTTCCTATAAGGACATTTAATGTAATTAATTTCAAATAAGAATAAAGTGCATTATATTTTAAATGTAATCGAGAGTTAAATGGTTTCTGTATATGTTAGTTTGTAAAGTCATACGAAAAGACATTCACTAGTCGACACTGCGATTAACATCGTCAAGCATAATATCACGCTACTAATAAGAATGAAGTTATTGACGATGGTTATCACGAAGCAGTTATACAGATGACACAATTGACATTCAATTAGTCGGTTCACATGACACTATTCGAGTGATAGTGTGAAGAACAACAATTGGGTAAGCAGAGTTTATTTGGCGAAAACAGAGTAGCTCATAAAATAATACATACAATACTTTCAAGCATTAATTTGCACATCCTTTGCGTTGTCTGCACTGTATCGTTTCTCAGCCTGCTTCTCTTAGTTGTTCTCGATTGTCCTCTGTATTTCAATCCTGTTTCACTTCTTGTCCTCTCGCAACTCGTCTTGTCTGCTGTTTACTGATTCTTCCCAATTTACTTCGACGCTCTGCTACCTACTACTTATTGATGACTTATAAGTAGTTGCCACCACAATAGGTGTCCTACATGAACTTAACTAACTCATATTCATCCATCAGTTATTAAACATTTCCTTTTAGTAAACTTTTTATTGATGATTTTTCTTCCCCTTTTTATTTATTTTTCTACATCTCTAACAAATTTCCTGCTTTTTCTGGCATTGATTTCTCCTTCTTACATTAACATTGTCATATTCTGTTTTTACTTGTTTTTTCCTCTTTGAAATTTTAGGTTTCATTTTCATTTTCATGTTTTTTTCATTATTTTTTATTTTCTGCTTTTTTTAGTTTTGTGCAATTTTTAGTTTTGCAGTGTTTTTCTTTTTTTGTTTTCATAAGGTTTTTTTACTTTGCTTTTCTTTACATATTGTTTTTGCTTTGAGGATATTTTTCTTTTATTTTCATTGTAGTTGGTTTGAGTTAATCTATTGTCTCTTTTCTTCTCTCCTTGTTTACTGCAATTTTTGTTTTCTTTAGCTGATTTTATCATTATGCCATTGTTAATGTTTACACTGGGACTCTTTGTCATTCCGTTTAGTGCCTACCACCAGCACGTACTTTTATTGGATACTGCTTCTATACAGCTGTACTTGATAAAGCGTTATGTATTCGCAATCAAAATATACTTAATATTACCGTTGATTTGTCATGGTATGAAGTTGATTAAACTTCGTCTAGAATCCTTCTGGTGTTGATGCCAGTGCCATTTTTTGGTAAAGGAGGAGGGTTAGGCATGGTGTAAGTGACTTCATTTCGTAAAAAGTAATCTGCTAAGTAAAGGATGCTTACCAAATAGAAACATTTTTAATCATTTTAACTCTGCCCTGGGAGCTAGAAGTTCTTCATTTCGAAGTGTTATGACGTCTCATGGTGAAAGCCAACTTTCTTTGGAAGCCACGAGACCGATGCCCCTTTTAATAATCAAAGCAATCATTAGTATAACTACTTGGAATGTTTACATAATGTGGAAGGCATGGAGAAGCATGCGAATAGCTGAAGAAATTAGAAGATACAACCTGAAGATACTTGAAATAAATGAGACCCACTGGTTGAAAGCTGGACAGCAAGGATTGTTCTTAAGTGAAGTGCCTTTATACTCCGACCACAAAGAAGGAAACACCTCACAGGCACACACAATGAGTAGCACTGATTTTGTCGCAAGAAGGATAGAATGCCCTTTTTGGATGGGAACTTCATGGATATAGGATCATCAAAGCATTCTTCCAGACGAAGAAGGAAGGGACTGCAATAAATGTCATTCAGTAATATGCACCCACCAACGACAGTCACGAAGACGACAAATACCAGTTCTATGCGAAGTGGTTTATCATAGTCGTCCCTGTTTACCCACCCCCTTTGAAAACTTCAACATAATTCATATGCTATATTATTGACATTGTCATGTTTTGATCTGTTTACTTGTTCAGAAACGAAATTTGCTAGATATTCACTAATCATGTGACTTTACTTCTTACACTATTACAAATTCTCTTGACTTTCATTGATTTACATTCAGTTCTTTGTTATTTGTTCTTATCGTTGAATGTTGTCAATCGCCATATCATACGTATCTGATTAGCTTAACTTTCCATTAATTATTTATTTATTTAATGCTAATTTACAGTATAGTTACAATGTAGGTTATTAAACAAAGTGATGTAATCATGATAGTCATAGCTAAAATTTCGAATAAGCCTACACAGCCTTAGTTTTAATGAGTAAAATACAAGAATAAATCAACTTCTATAGTATCTATAACTATTTCTAACTTCAATAACATAAAAATTATAACCTTCTCATATGAATGAAATTGTTTCAAATGACTTGTATTTCATACAACACACATTCAATGTAACAGAATGTTGTAGATTACTTCAAATGCATTAAAATCAGTTTCAAAATTACCACCACTAATAGGTTGAATTTGGATCGAATGCAATTGTAGTATGAATAAAAGTGCTAATGCAATGTTCATTTTGTTTCGTCAATATCTATGTTATTGTGCACACAGATTGATGTTGCCCTGTGTTAGAATATAAAAGTGATTATGCAACATTATAGTTTTCTAAATCTACTAGAATCGATTCAATATAAACAATTAACAATAGTTTAAATGAAGATTTACTAGAATTTGAATGAACAGTATGACAGAAAGGAAGAACCAGAGGTATATTCATTTACTACTTTTAATGAAACTGGATGAAGAGGATTTATTTCTCAATAGACAGTATCACTTTCTTTAATATTCACACTTATACCTTACTGATAATTGATAATGTAGTGTAGAAATTAAACAAATTACGGTTTAGAACTAATTACAGTCAAACATGTTCTGTTATTGTATACGATGACAAATAATTGAAATCACTGATGTGGAGTGGTGTGATATGATATATATATGATATATACTATACTGAGTGATACATACTACAGTGATATGTACTAACTAGCAACAAATGCAGTTACTATATGTAATAAAGATGATATGTGTATTCTACAGTACAATCGAGTGAATTTCACATTCAATGTCATACACTGAAATAACATTCTATTTTGTTAGTACAAGTAATCTGCATAGTTTTATTTTAGGCATCCTATTTAATTATTTCCCTTAAAAAAGTACTTAGAACATATAGTAGGGTGAGACAGTGTAATATACAAGTTAAACTGTTAACTTACTTAGATAATAGAATGAATGTCTTCTAAAAGCTAAACAACGTAATAGACTATATAGAATATCTCTGCTTAATTTATACTACTAACTAAGTGAAGTTTCTGAATAAAAAGCTTCAATAGTATGCACTCATTATACAGATGCATAGTTTATCAAAGAATGTACCAATTGCAAATAGATAAGTTAATTAATAAAATTGAATATGAAAAAAATCATAAATAAACTGGTTGCCAACGCTTTGGATGATACTGATAAAATTTAAAATATTCTTGTGTACTTGTGTGTGTGTGTGGTTGTGCTTGTGGATTGTATATGGATGAACGTTGTAGCCACTGATAAATTTGGACATTATTATACGTTAATTAATGTACATTGTTTTCTCGGTATGTCAATTACAGTAAAAGTGAATAACAGAATACTCTTTTAACTGTATTTTAATTTTTTTTACGTGTATAATGTAGGTCAACTAAAATAGATTATTTTATTCTAATTGTTATTTACCTTTTAATATTTGGCATACAACTTAGTTCAGTGCTGAAGTGATGATGGAAGAAAAATGTTAAGTGATATGAGTAAATAAATTTAAGGAGTCAAATCAGTGCAAAACATTGTTTATCCACAGGGCACAAATACCTAGAACATAAACACAGGCGCACATTGAGAGTATACTGATTATGATGACGTTGATGACGATGATGATGACGATGAACATGATAAAGATAATAACAGTGTGCGATTCGGCTTGTTGAAAAACACAAAACTTAACGGAGAATAGTCAAATACATAAGAAAAAAGTTAAAAAATCAAGATAACCCGAAATAGGATTCATTAAAAAAAAATGAATATCTATTGCAAACCAGAAACAACAAAAAGAACCAGACATTAGAAATAATATTCTGATGAAGAATAATTCCTTAATAGGCCACATCATACATCCAGTCACACAACAAACCAATCACATATACAGTTCCACTCCAGACAATCCACAAATGTCACAATTATCATCACTACATGACTTTTGCTCTAGATCATTCATGGTATCATGAATTATCCTGAAGTCAAAGTATCAGATAACATTCAGTTCAGTAGCTCTACTGAACAGGAGTTGGCTGTAAGATCTAGAGATTCAGGGTAAAATATGCAGACAGTGTCAAGGGTCGCTCAACATTTCGCAGATTCACACTGCAACAAAATAAATCATTGAAACTCTAAGATTATAAATCAAACATAACTATAAACCTGTTTCTGTCTGGTGTCAGTGGTTCCTACAATCACTTAAAGCCTCACATCATCACTTATTATCTACCAATAATCACATACATCATCAATAAACACTTCTCACTAATATCATTTTCATCATTTTATTACACATTATAATACTAAACATTCAGTGGATGCGTTTACATTACGTCGATTTGTCACTTATTGAATTGATTTGGCTTTGTTGACATATATCCATGATAAGCGAATCCACATCGACACTCACAAGGTTGACTTCAATTGGGTTGTGGATGATAAATACAATTGACGACACGCGTTTTGATCTCGTGTAAATATCAACACTGTCATACATGTACATCCAGGTGATTAGTCTAAAACAGGATGTAGAGAGCCAACTAAATATGCTTGTAAGGTTTAGTAATTCAATAAAATTCACTGAACTTCAAAATGTGATATCGTAAAATATGACCAAATGTTACTAAACACATCGTGGATTCCAATGTCACTTCCACACAAATATACATTAAATCAATTTGAATAACTTCATTCACATCGTAGAACAGGATATAGATTGTTGTGAAGATAATCACCAAGAAATCATACTTCATTTAGTTACTTGACTAATTGGCATCTATCAACAATGTATGCCTGTCAAATTGACACAATGAAGTTCTCTTTAAACAAATGTTAACTGTATTATCCGATAATTCATTAACTGATACCGATGCCATCAGTCGACATACATACAATAAACTCTACTCTACATACTAACACATAACCCTCTCCAACCTCTCCATTTCGGACAATAATATATCAACATACAATGTTCATTTAGTCAAAATGATAGAACATGCATAATTAAAAGAAGCAAACGAACAATGGATGTACATAATCTGTGAATCGATTCATTAGAACTGCTCACATATCACGTAGATCAGATTAGATCAGTTATTCTTAACTCATTGTCTAATTTGTCTGACTATAAACTGTATACAGAAATCTCTACAGAATTGACTGAATTAGCGAATACACATTGATATGATATAATCAAATATTATATCATAATAAGTAGTCATAGTAAATTAGGTAACGGTTTCATCAAGGAATACATCAACTACAGCGAATCACAATATGCTGAAGTGATTCAAATCATATTAATTTTCATAGTTGATAGTTTTATATTTAAAAGTGATTTTTGTGAATAAAGTACCTTGAGAAATTTCTTATTTGCTTAATGTTATTTATTATACACTAGTGAATTGTAATAGACACTTTTGTCTGAGGAGCTGTAAGAAGGTGTGCTTCTCTATGCATGCGGTCATGTATGTATGCATGTGTTCATATGATACAAATAATGTAGTAAACAAATACAAATCAACCAGAAATGTCAGTGTAAGTACACATTCACTTCACTCAATGTCCAGGGTGCACACACACACGTAAATATGTATAATGATATTGATGAAATGCTATAGATATTGTCACATAAAAGAATAATATCTTGTTTAATTTTATGAAATAATGAAAAAATGATATTAGGTTAATGGTTAATTAATAAAAACAAGTTGACAATGTGATCACCAGTTAATTTATTACTGATTAGGTCAGTTCAAAGTGATAAAAATTATATTTGTAGAAGAATTTTTTCTGTTAATATTTTCTCTGTGTATTTATTCTCTATTTTATTTTCAATAATTTATGATAGTTTTTAATTTTATAATGAATGCATAATTTTTATTTGGCAATTACTGGTTATCAATGGTGAAGGTGGGACTAGAAAGCAAGCGAGCGATGAAATGAGAGATGTGCATTTGTTATTGATGATCAGCTCACTAGTGATCAACTTTTCGAGGTAATTCCTGGAGTTCTAGTTAGAAATTGTGACCAGTAGATTTGAACTGTGTTGAATGTGAGTGTGCAAAAAAATTATAGCTGAATGTTAATCACCATGTTTCACTAAAATTTAACTACTAACGTGTCCACTATTAGATTTTATGAGGACTTCCCCTCTCCGAGTATATTGAACACTAATAATACATCTGTCGTCTGTGAATCGGTGATATTAAAACAATCTGAATAATCACTTTGAAAGTAACTACAGGTGAGATCAATATACACAGGAATATTATCCTGTTCGTTAACACAGTATTTATAAACACGATTCTGAAATAAATGCGTTTACTTCAAGTTATTTTTACTCAAGATATTCACTAAGATTATCTCATGAAAATATCATTAATTCATTTCAATAAGCTACATTTTAGGAAGTCAACTAATTAATAGGCAATTGAATATCATGAACTGGTTTGGATTATTAAGAATCACTGGATAGCTGTCTCGTCCTAGTAGAGGACTCTTCAACAATGTGTATCTACGGCCTCATTAAAGATTGAACCCATAACACATCGCCTCCACGGCGAAAGCCTTACCAATAAACCACTGAGCTGCCTCCAGATAGTTAATATTCCTAGTTTAGTCAATTCGTGAAACATATGTGTGATCTCAACTATTACCATCAGTGGATGACTTGCTCAAACTCAACACCGTTCAAATCTACTGGTCACATTTTCTAACTAGAACTCCAGGAATTACCTCGAAAAGTTGATCACTAGTGAGCTGATCATCAATAACAAATGCATATCACTCATTTCATCGCTCGCTCGCTTGCTTTCTAGTCTCACCTTCACCATTGATAACCAGCAATTGCCAAATAAAAATTATGCATTCACTACAGAATTAAAAACTATCATAAATTATTGAAAATAAAATAGAGAATAAATACACAGAGAAAATATTAACAGAAAAAATTCTTCTACAAATATAATTTTTATCACTTTGAACTGACCTAATCAGTAATAAATTAACTGGTGATCACATTGTCAACTTGTTTTTATTAATTAACCATTAACCTAATATCATTTTTTCATTATTTCATAAAATTAAACAAGATATTATTCTTTTATGTGACAATATCTATAGCATTTCATCAATATCATTACAGATATGTACGTGTGTGTGTGCACCCTGAACATTGAGTGAAGTGAATGTGTACTTACACTGACATTTCTGGTTGATTTGTATTTGTTTACTACATTATTTGTATCATATGAACACATGCATACATACATGACCGCATGCATAGAGAAGCACACCTTCTTACAGCTCCTCAGACAAAAGTGTCTATTACAATTCACTAGTGTATAATAAATAACATTAAGCAAATAAGAAATTTCTCAAGGTACTTTATTCACAAAAATCACTTTTAAATATAAAACTATCAACTATGAAAATTAATATGATTTGAATCACTTCAGCATATTGTGATTCGCTGTAGTTGATGTATTCCTTGATGAAACCGTTACCTAATTTACTATGACTACTTATTATGATATAATATTTGATTATATCATATCAATGTGTATTCGCTAATTCAGTCAATTCTGTAGAGATTTCTGTATACAGTTTATAGTCAGACAAATTAGACAATGAGTTAAAAATAGCTGATCTAATCTGATCTACGTGATATGTGAGCAGTTCTAATGAATCGATTCACAGATTATGTACATCCATTGTTCGTTTGCTTCTTTTAATTATGCATGTTCTATCATTTTGACTAAATGAACATTGTATGTTGATATATTATTGTCCGAAATGGAGAGGTTGGAGAGGGTTATGTGTTAGTATGTAGAGTAGAGTTTATTGTATGTATGTCGACTGATGGCATCGGTATCAGTTAATGAATTATCGGATAATACAGTTAACATTTGTTTAAAGAGAACTTCATTGTGTCAATTTGACAGGCATACATTGTTGATAGATGCCAATTAGTCAAGTAACTAAATGAAGTATGATTTCTTGGTGATTATCTTCACAACAATCTATATCCTGTTCTACGATGTGAATGAAGTTATTCAAATTGATTTAATGTATATTTGTGTGGAAGTGACATTGGAATCCACGATGTGTTTAGTAACATTTGGTCATATTTTACGATATCACATTTTGAAGTTCAGTGAATTTTATTGAATTACTAAACCTTACAAGCATATTTAGTTGGCTCTCTACATCCTGTTTTAGACTAATCACCTGGATGTACATGTATGACAGTGTTGATATTTACACGAGATCAAAACGCGTGTCGTCAATTGTATTTATCATCCACAACCCAATTGAAGTCAACCTTGTGAGTGTCGATGTGGATTCGCTTATCATGGATATATGTCAACAAAGCCAAATCAATTCAATAAGTGACAAATCGACGTAATGTAAACGCATCCACTGAATGTTTAGTATTATAATGTGTAATAAAATGATGAAAATGATATTAGTGAGAAGTGTTTATTGATGATGTATGTGATTATTGGTAGATAATAAGTGATGATGTGAGGCTTTAAGTGATTGTAGGAACCACTGACACCAGACAGAAACAGGTTTATAGTTATGTTTGATTTATAATCTTAGAGTTTCAATGATTTATTTTGTTGCAGTGTGAATCTGCGAAATGTTGAGCGACCCTTGACACTGTCTGCATATTTTACCCTGAATCTCTAGATCTTACAGCCAACTCCTGTTCAGTAGAGCTACTGAACTGAATGTTATCTGATACTTTGACTTCAGGATAATTCATGATACCATGAATGATCTAGAGCAAAAGTCATGTAGTGATGATAATTGTGACATTTGTGGATTGTCTGGAGTGGAACTGTATATGTGATTGGTTTGTTGTGTGACTGGATGTATAATGTGTCCTACTGATTTTCACCCTTTTACTAGGATGATGTATCTAATGCTCTTTATTTTATAATTTTCATTTGATTTTAAATAGAATTTAACTATCTAACTCTAAATGTCTTATATTGTTGTTCTTTGGACGATACATTCATTTGTTTCATTCAAGCTTTTCGATTGACATCACTCAGTTAGACAAACTTTTTCATATTTTGTATGTATCGTTAGGTTGTTTGTTCACAATATTTGGTCATCGTGCCAGATGATTTCAGGTATCTTTTCAATGATCGATCAGCGTACAGTTATATGCAGTGCTATCATTCAAAATAAAGCTTCCTACGTTGAATAATTTGTTTTAAATTCAAAATAATTGGAAAGGCTGATGTTCATCAATTATTAATCAGAGGGCATAACTAGTGCTGTTGAATCAGAAAGTCGAATAATATTCTATTTGTAAGAAAATGTCAGACATTGGGGTGGGTTAAGGGTTTTGAGATAATTTATATTACATTGTCAATCAGTCATTTACATCGTAAAACTTGGTACATGCGTATATCGGTTCAATTTTCCATGACCCAGTGATATTTTCTGAGTGCTTTGATCAACGCGGGTGGTTTCCCTAGGGAGACACTCCAAATGAACGCAGACTGACTATGTGTAATTGTAGAATGATTTATGCCGATTATTAGATAGAAATCTCCCAGCAAGAAAAATATGCAACGTTACGAAGCATGTATAGTGTAAAGGGTTTGTGCGATTGTCTGGTTGTTGGAACAGCATTATTCTTACTGAGAGTAATTAGTTTGCAGGCTATGTCGCTAACTAGATTATCATCAGTATGTTTTATAAGTGTTTACAAAGCTGTTGTTTTCATTACATGATCATTTATTGTGAAAACAGTAAACGCTATCACTGTAGACTTCCGACCTGAAATAAAGATAAAACTAATAGTGTTACTGCTTGATATCAGCATTATCATGTATTCATACGTGTAATGGTTATACATAAGCCTTAAATAACATGTAAATTTCTAATAGATTAACACTAAGGTTCTAAACCAAAATAATCCAAGGAATTTTATTTACTAGTAGTTATAACAAGTGTAGATTAGATACACAAATAGACTTTTCTATCAATCTTCACTACAATGTTGTGCCAAAATAATTATTTTATTTTGTAATCGTTAAATGTTATCTTGAAAATCCAGCTAAAGATCGTCCAATTTTCATCTACTTCAGTTTTATTAGCCGGATTGTGTCATTGATCCTCATAATGCTATATGGTTGGCATCATGATGCGCAAAACTGCACTTCGTTACAAAGTAGCAGTATATTTTAACTGGATAATGACCTGTTCATCATTATTATCAAATATATAAGTTCTAACTTTATGTCTTTAAATTTGATAATTATCCTACGATTACTCTCGTGCAATTAGAACTTTAATGCTGTATGTTATGCCGAAATGTTGCGGAAAGTTCTGCCTTCAGTTCAAAATTCGATCTTTATTGGGTACTTATTGGGTACATTTTAGTAAGCAATTAAGAATGACAGAGAATGACATTATGACCACTATCCAGTGATTTCTCGAAAATGAGTTGATTTTGTGGTACTATACCACATTAGAATATATTGATCCAAATAGATTCATTCAGCTTATGAATCTGAACGAAATGATTGTACCGCCAGCACAACTATATTCACTTAATACTAAATATATTCGTTATATTGTAGACGACGGCGCTTTTACCTGAGACCATGATCTAGCAACGGATTGATGAACTCAACAATCTTTCACTCTGAATTGAATCATGTTGATTTTGTTTTGAAACTTCCTTGTACATCATTAAAGTATGCTTATCGAGTTTATTATATCTGGTTGTCGTTACCAGTGATTAGAGTCACTGGGTAACGACTTGGAATCTATCACAATGATCCAGGTACATTTACTCTTTAATTTAAGCTTAAAACTTTTAAAATCATATGTTCTATATTCTATACTTTTTACTGTGACTAATGTAATTAGTACTTTCCTATTCATCTTGATGTACTAATGAGGTATGGAAACTTATTTCAATACACGTATGTACTAGGTTCTACGCTGTGCATGAGTGACCGGTTGACTAATTGTATCTAAAGCTTGTGCTGATAATGTTGGTCTCAATAGACAATCGAAGCCTTATTATTCAACCACCCTGCTTAATGAACACATAATAAATTGTATTCACTTTCTATGCAAAAAATTTATTAAATTAAACAAGCACATTTATTCTACCTTGTGTTTTTATTGTTTGCTTTATTGATTTAGATTCATATTCATTGTATCATAGAAATTCAACCGATCGTAGTTATGATGATCAGCAGTTGAATAGTGTAGATTTATCAAAACCAATTAACTCTCTAAAACAAATGCCAATTATTCCTCCATTATGCGATTTGGATTATACTTGGGTAACAAATGAATTATATTTGAAAAAAATAAACATCAAATAGTAACAGTGATTATGACAATATGAAAAACTAAACAGAGAATATTTTTATCTGTAGATTCTTATTACGAATAAACCGATTATTACTATTGAAGTTAACGGCATAATACAAACTATGGTGACAATGTAAATACACCTTTTATTTAATTAAACCTTAACTAAGTCATGAAATTGATGGTCACTCATTTGAATTAGTCGGACTGTTAAAGACTGTTAGTCGAAACATTGCTGTAAAGTATTTATCATAAATGTTTTCAAACAAATGGAAAAGCAAAAATATGCTGAGATCTACTAGTTTTGTTTCTGTGGCTCTCTCTTTTATAAATTTACATAGCACGATCACACTACACTCATGTCAAATATCAAATGAAAGTTTTTTAATGTACTAAATAAGTACATGCATGTAAACTTGAATTGTGAAGATATCTAGACATCTACGATGCATGCGAATCTTAACAATAGAAAATAAATATCTACAAACAAATTTATAGAAGCAGAGCAAACAATAGACGGCAAGAAGCTATGTCTAAAACCATAATGCAATTTACTATTCGGAATGATGTAGATCATTTCGAAAGCAGAGCGTTTAATACAATAAAATAAAGGTTGAGCAAAATTAAGCAGTTGCTAAATTTCGGTTAAGAGTTAACAAATGATGCGACTATTAATAAAATAAGCTAAAAAAATAGTTTAAGTGAAACGGAAGCTTTTTTATCTACATCAAAAGTGTAATAAACTGTATGTCAATGGTAACTACTTCTTAATAACTAGTAGCATAAACAAATACACAAAAATGGAATCAATAAGTCTCAGTGAGTGATGAATGATGTAGCAGTATTGTTTATGAAGACGTTCGACACTGTCTCTTCGATTGCCTGTAGATATCGCTCACGTTGGTAAAACACTTCAATTTATCAGCACTAACGGGACGTATTGGAGTTATTTAAGGATTTCTTCAATAAACAGGTGTTTATGTAGAAAGCACTCATACTCGCATTCAAGTGATATCCACGAATCAGTGAATAGATACGTGTTTGGTAGAAGACTACGTATTACATGAATTGAAAAAATATATTTTCACTTGTTTTCGTCACAAGAGAATATAAATTGCTGGTATTTGTCTACACTGATGTGGGAGGCGGGATAACCACAATTAACTTCTGATAATCATTTATTTTTGAGTTATCCAAATACAAACTTTATCATAATTCACGATGTCAAATTGTTCTAAATTACTAAATTATGGGTGCATTAAGCACGTGTTGCACAAATCACAACATCGTCAACAGGTGAAGAGACACCTAAACACACAGTGAAAGAGATACATAAATTGCAACCTACAGTAACATGTTCCTAAGAAACATCAAACTTAGAGTACATAAATCACAATCAATGTGTGATGATACAATATTTAGATTGACAACTCGCCTAGTTTCTAATCTCTTGTGGATTGTGATCTGTTCAAAATGCATCGCGACCTACGTCTTCGTTATTGGGTTCTCGTTATACGTGAATATGTGTGTAAAGTAAGAGGATATGCAGGAATTTGGATGGGTTCTGGATGTATAAGCTATCAACTGAAAATAGAATAGAGGCCTTAATGAAAAAACACTGCAACGGGAAATATACTATTCAGCAGACAATTAAAATGATACAATCAAATTAAATTTTTTAAATTTAGTCCATTTGAAACAATTAGTCAATAATTGCTTTGACGATGTTGGTTACTACTCCACTGTCTATACAAGAGTGACGTAAGAAATTCAAAAAGGGAAAA
>CM046061.1:10697781-10746291 GCA_025215515.1 Schistosoma japonicum | reverse complement strand
CTGAATTGGTAGTAGGACCACTCAAGACTCAGGAGAGTGCGAATAAAGATTGAATAGACAACTATTTGAGGCCAATTATATGCAGTCTCCTATTGAGTGTAGTTTTAAATGTGTCAGCTCCGTCGTTTCAAAGTTATTACCACAGGAGCACGATAAGTCCTATTAATTTCAGAGTCTAACCTATTTTACTTCTTCCCTCTATTACGAAACGTCATTATTCCTGTTAGTTGTTTGAAGAAAATATATTACAGCCATCACGCCTCTGTACAGTAGGCTGTACGACTTCAGTGTAGCAGAATCTACAGAAACAGGTTTCCCAACCAATATAGCTCAGGTGAGTCATTACAATTAGAAACTCTATTACTACGTAAGAATAACGATTACAATCTAATTTTGAAACTACCATCAGTGACGTCGGTTTGAGAGTAAAAGTATTTATATCTTCAGCTCACATACACAAACACAAATAAGATACAACTAAAAGTTCAAACTATACAAACCTGCACTTGGTAAATGAGTTATATAACGTTATTAATCAGTATTAATACCCATGCACATATCGTTTCCCGAAATTACGACGACATTATTCTATTACGATGTGGAAAATTCTGTTGTATTATGTGGATTCAAACTTGTTGAATACAACCAATGCATTATATCAGCTGCGATTAATAATTGTCCATGTAGGATTCAACGTGCTTTATCCCACCAAAATAATGGTGGATAAGATTTATCTTTTGTTAATGGCTTAATATCATTTAAACGCTGATTGAGCCCCGACATCATTGGTTCAGAATTTGCACCGTAACATATATGAACATCTGTGTATGGAGGAGAAAGATTAAAAAAACATACAAAATACTTCACTACACATTACAATAGTAGTAACGATGTAATGGAAACTATATTGTAATGTGTGGCATCTATTTAAAGTAGACGGCAGGAAATTATTCCTTAATGTAAGCTTTGTGTTAGTTGGGACTTGCGTTATTAAAGTGTAAACCTGCTGATGTTGTTCACTGTGAAACTCGAACCCTCATTACTATGTATCCCAGCGACAAATGGCTGAACAAAGGCAGTCATGGACTGAATAACGATAGTTCGAATAACAAAGAAAGGATCAATTCCATCAATTTCCTACTTAGGTTTTGCTATTAACTGGTACTAGCTAGCATGAAACTAAGATTGAACAAAGTTTCTTGTTAACTACCTCCAAATAACCGAAGTTAGAGTTTCAGGATGATAATACTAATTAGTTTATTGTTATCATATCTGAATAGCTAGACAGTGGATGTCAAACACAGTCGCCGAAATTCCTCAGCTACAGAAGAGCTACTAATGAAATAATACACAAGAGAGCTACTACCACTGAAACAGTGTTTACTTAAAATTTACAGCTGAACTGTTGTGATCGGACCAAAGATGATTCAGGCTAAAATAAGTCAGTATACGCTGGCCAATATTGGAAAATGAACAGGCTTGAACTAGTTATAATGGAGTATACGAAAGGTCCACTTCCCTTTGAACAGTGACTCATAAGAGAATTTCATTAAGAGTATTGGTATTCTTAAAGTTGCAAACCAACCTCAAATACCATTATCACACTACTATCAAGAAACATCAAAATAATACCCCCTAGAATATACAAGTACAACAAATAGTGATACATAGCCAGTAAGTAAAGTAGCAAACATATTAAACGGGTTAAGAATTACACAAAACGATGCCGATTATTGACTAATGGATATTCTGGGAATGTTGAATTGAGAGTGTCAGAAAATATACAAAAATTAGAAACCAGTAAACAGTTTTAACTACTAGTATCAAACTTCGCAGCAGTGCGCATGCATAATCTCATGACTGAATGAAACCAGGATCTGCGAGTCTAGAAGCTAATGCATAACATTTATACCACTGAATAAACATCTAACGGTTTGTTTGTAATATCAGTCGATTTGTAATATTGAACGATCCTACACAAGTACTAATGGTGGATAAGTGTATCACACTCCACTTAATCGGACAAAACTGGTCACAAATTCTTATTCGAGCATCGAGCTCAAACTTAATAATAACACACAATAAAAATCACTGTATTTACTAGTAACTGACTTCAGAAGAATTCTGGAGCTTTAATAAGATCATATGCGATTAGTGGATTTCAACCATGGAGAGTGTAAGAGAAGTCGCACAACATATAGGGGGTTGATTGGAGTTAGAAATGCAAGCAACAGGATGCTAATTTGCTTATCTGAAGGCTAAGCTCTAAGTGAAAAATGTTAAAGTATCACATTTGGTCCCTGGTGGGATCAACGATAAAATGATAAAAATTAATTTACTACCCCACACTAGGACGAAGCAGTTATCTAATAAGTGTTGGTTTTCAATGGTTAACTAAAGAATGACAGTTTATGATAAGACGCACGTAAGATATTCGACAATAGTAAATTACTGTTTGAAACAAAGATCAATGTACAAAATTATCAAATCTAAATGACTTAGTTAACAAAAGACTTTTCTTTATAAATCATTCGGAACTAGTGTCTGCCACCAATTGATGAAAGAGACATTAGAAACCAAAAATTATTAAACAGAAGTGGCGATACTTTAGCATAAAACTATTCCTCTAAAAATTTGTCATCTCTGACCCGGTGGCATGTAGTCTAGCTTGAGATCTTCGGGATAGATGATAATAACCTTGAATCATGACTGATTCTCAACATCACTAAACTTCGAAATATAATGATCTTTTGTTTCGTATCCTCACTATAAAATGCTGAAGGGACCTTAAAAATTGGACAATAAGCAAGTACATTGCTTCTTAATTAATTTTTATAAATTCATCAAACTAATTAATGAAAATCAACCTTTAATAATGTAAAAATGCTTGAGAAATTTACCTGCATTTAAATCATAATAAAATTCAGTTGGTGAACAAGTTCGAATCAAAGTGTAATTTGGCCAATGATAACTAGGTTCAATAAGAACCTTGTGCTGACCAAATTTATTCAAAAGGAAAAAAAAGAAAAAAAAAGTACAATATTGACTGGTAAGGTCCATTAAAATAGTGAAACAATGAAGCCATTAAAAATTGAAAAACGAGATAAACTACATTGTAAATTAACGTTAGTTGAAATGGAATTTGGGTCACTCAGTCAGTTATAAGCGATAAATAATTTGGTAATATATATATACGCATAAATGACAGCGTATACACTAGACCAACATAGTAAAATGAACTTTATAGTAATACAAGTGGCAATAAAAAAGATTACATACAGAGTTAATCATTTGAGAAAAAGAAGTAATTCATGAGAAAGCATAATATAATTCTAGAACTCAAGGTTTTTGGGTGAGAATTGCGCCACTGCGACCAACTATAAACCTTAAAAATCTCTAACTACTGGTTACGATAATTGTAACGACACTACACAGATAATCTGCACTCGACAAATTGGTTTAGACAAAAATTCAAGGATCTCAGGGATAAATGTTACGTTTTGGTTTGGTTGCACCGTACTTTCTTTCATCCTACCCCCGTGGGGATAAGTAGTGATTGGATATACGAAATGTATGTCTCAACCACCTCAGTCGGTGACGATCCACAACCTGATCAACTGATGCATCAGCTTTACCAAGTACCCTACGTCAAACCTCAGAATCGCTCACTCCATAGCTCACATATATAAGTAGACCCCTATGATTAAATGCTAACAACTTATGAATGTCATCTACATGCTAAAAGCGCACTTAACGTCAATACGATAATATAGGAAAGATTGTTGCGCTGTATTTTCCTTGTTTGTTTGGTGGAGACGTCATAGACACATCATAAAGGATGTAACTTAACAGAAGTCAGAACAACATCAGACCATAAGGGTTGGCTAGGCTTCAAAGTTAAGTGAAGTTCTCAATGCCAACTTCTTGAGAAAAATTTATGCAGAACCTTAAGTGTAGGCTAGATTAACAAACTATTCATAGAGTGTAAACGAAATTCGGACCTGTAACTAGGTATACAGAGTTTGGATATAATAGAATCGAATCTTCCTAGTGCTGCGTTCGTGTTCTTTTGATTTTGTCTTGGGGTGAGTAGTCAGTTATCGAGTTGTGGGTCACAGTTGCGATTATCAGTTGGCGCAGACAAGTTTCAGATTAGAGTTGCAGTTAGTTCGTGTATAGCAGCAGGCATTATATTGCGACATAACATTTGGCGACGGGTGATGGTGACTATGGATCCTACCAAGATGAATATGTTGTTGATGATTTCTTAACGCATGTTGGAGTTGTAAACAGAGAATGTGAACGGTTTAAATTGAAAAGACCTATTGGAGAACCAATTTAAGTCGTTAATACTCATCTGCAGCCTACAGTCATAAGAATTTGCTGATATTCGAACGCGATTGCTACACCGTCGTTATCAAGAACCAACATTGTCTCTCAATGACATTGCCGCAGAATATCAACAACTGACCAACTTAAAGCATGATACTACTTTGTCCAGTCTGGTGGTAATGGTGACATTGAAGTTCATGCTGTTCGTCAAAAACCTACTTCTCATTAAGTCACTCCAGCAACCGCTTCAACTTATAGTGACAAACCAGCCGATAAGAAGAAAATTACTCCCCTTATTCAGATGCTGGAACTGTGGTGCATGACATTTTGTAAAGTTCTGTCCATTTGAGAACTATCACTGCAGAAAGTGCAACATGCCGGGACACTAAGAAACTTCGTGCAGGCAGTAAGACACACTCACTCAGTCACGTTCTAGAAGAAGATTCCGTTTATCCAGTAAGCCGGCTGAGTCACGTACAGTATCTACCGCGAATCACGCTCACCAGAGACCAGCCAGTAAGTACGTTTCTGTTCAGATAAATGGTCATACGGTAAGCCCTCAACTTGATACAGCATCTGATATTACTACTATTTCTAGAAAAACATGGATTAAGATTGGGAAACCTGTACTATGCTCTACAGAACAGCTTGCCATATGTGCAACAGGCGATCGTTTGGAGATTATCGGCGAAATTGTATGCTCAGTGACATTCCATGATATAACCATGAATGAAGTATGTTATTTGCGGTTAACAACAATCTTAACTTGTTGGGTCTAGATTGGATTACAGACTTGAAACTAGATGCTGTTCCACTAAGCACCGTATGCCACCGAATCGTAAGAATGAAAGACAAGAAAGATTTCATGAAGATTTTAAAGAAATTCGACAAAGTATTCACCATGGGTTTAGGATGTTGTAGCACAATGAAAGCTTCTCTTCGGCTGATACCGAATGCTTCCCCAGTCTTTCGTCCCAAAAGACCAGTTCCATATGCTTCGCTACCAGATGTCGATGCAGAACTTCAACGCTTAGAGAAGCAAGGTGTTCTTATACCTAGTATCATTCTCGGCATGGGCAACCCCAATAGTCGTCGTAAAGAAACCTAACGGTACACTACGCATCTGTGCCGATTTTTCGACTGGTTTGAATGATGCTCTAGAACAACACCATTATCCTCTACCGGCTCCAGACGATTTGTTCACTATTCTAAATGGCGGTAGTTGTTTTGCCAAACTGGACCTGGCAGATGCTTATTTGCAAGTCGAGGTTGAACCAGCGTGCCGTGAATTACTCACAGTAAATACGCATCGGGGACTTTTTCAGTATACGAGACTACCGTTTGGAGTCAAAACTGCACCAGCAATTTTCCAACAATTAATGGATACGACTTTAACCGGCCTCACCGGAGTGGCCGTGTATTTAGACGACATACAAGTTTTCGTAGAATCACCAAACGAACTATACAATCGACTTGAAACTTTACTGAAACGAATCCAAGACCATGGATTCCGCCTACGTCCCAAAAAATGTCAATTTTACCTTACATCTGTGAAATATTTGAAACTTATATTCGACAAATCAGGTCGTCGTCCAGATCCAGAAAACATTGAAGCCATTCAAAAAATGCCTGCACCCTACGATGTACCTACTCTGCGATCCTTTCTAGGACTCATAAGTTACTACTCAGTATTTTTACCATTCTTGCATGAGAAGCGAGCACCACTGAACCATCTACTGGGGAAAAATGTTAAGTGGAACTGGACACAGCAGTGCCAAACAGCGTTTGATGGCTTGAAGAAGCTCCTTACATCCAATTTTCTATTGACGCATTATGATCCTAAAATGACGATTATTGTTGCTGCGGACGCGTCTGCATATGGTGTAGGTGAAGTTATTATGCATGAATTTCCGAATGGAAACGAGAAAGCCATAATGCACGCTTCAAGAACTCTGACACCTACTGAAAGGCGCTATAGTCAAATTGAGAAGGAAGCTTTGGCTATCGTTTTTGCAGTACGTCGGATTCCACAAGATGGTGTATGGATGACACTTCACAATACTAACTGATAACAAACCACTGCTGAGAGTCTTTGGGTCGAAAGGTGGAGTACCAGCGCATTCCGCAAATCGGTTACAACGTAGGGCATTGACTCTGCTCGGATATGATTTCGATATACAATACAAGAAGAGTGAGGAATTCGATCAGGCAGATGCCCTATCTCGACTCATAAGCACCTATCCTACGACGAGTGAAGAGTCGGTGATTGCCACCATCGATACGAGAGATTGCGCCAAAGAAAATTTCATTCATGCTGTGAGAGTACTTCCTATTACCACACAGCAAGTTGCTGGATTCACAAGAAAAGACAAAACGATTCAACGAGCAATCTATTATATGCAGCACAAATGGCCACGTTCTTTAGATGAAGAACTAAGATAGCTATATCAACGTCGACAAGCTCTGTGCCTAGTAAAAGGGTGCCTCATGTTCGGGGATCGAGTGGTAATACCATGTTAGTTACGTCGAGTAGTACTCAAGTAGTTCCACGCTGGACACCCTGGAACAGCTCGAATGAATTCAATGGCGCGGAGCTATGCATACTGGCCAAAGATGGACGCCCAGATTGAAGACGTTGTGAGAACGTATGACCGCTGTCAGCGAGCATCGAAAAAACCCACCGAAGGTTGAACCAGTAAGCTGGCCAGATCATGCAAGACCATGAAGCAGGAGTGTATTTAGATTTTGCCAGACTCATGTCAGGCGTCTTTTACTTGGTGTTAGTAAATGCATATTTAAAATATTTAGAGATCCATCCAGTAGTTCCTCCGACTACGCAGAAAACTTTGTTGTCATTAATGAATCTTCAACAAACTACTGTAGTGATCATCGCTTCATCTTCTTACGTTCTTCTGCCACTCTGAATCACTTTTTTACTTCAATTGTGTAAATGCGTACCAAATAAATTTCTGCATTTGAGATTTGGCTGAATTATTATAAAAGGGTTATAGATTGTTGCTATGTTAAAGCTGTTTTTCAAAATTCTACAAAAATTAAAGCATTCGTCTCAAGTATCTCTTCATTTTCAGCCATCTCAGTCGATGAAGGTGTACAACTTCTTCGACTGATGATACAGACAACTCCTTGAGTAACATTTTGTATTTGGACGGAATGAAACGCATTTCACATCTGCTCGCCATGTTACTCAAAGTGTTCAGAAGACTATACATATTGTCAGTGTCTTTACCTAATAGGACTATGTCGTTTAAGTATTCTAGGCCAACAAATGAGCTTCCTGGAAAAAGACCGATTTCTGAAAAGTCAGTCAAAGAAACTATGGTTTCTAAGATGACATCCATGACGAAATGGAATAAAATGAGGGACAAGGCGCAACACGGACGAACACCACTTGATGTTGATAACTCTCGTAACAGTTCACTATAAGCTCTAGCTCGACCATTGGCGTTCGACTAGAACGCCTTTATCAGGTTTAGGTACTTCCAGGTACACCTTTTAATGATAAACACTTCTACAGTGCTTTTTGATTCACGGAGTCAAACGAGGTTTCCAGATAAAGGAATGCAACTATTGTCGCATTTCGGTAGCTATGCCCTATGTTCTAGGATCTGGCGAAGAGTAAATATGTGGTCACTCTCATCCAGGTCTGAAGGTAGCCTAGTTTCCCCGAGTTCCCTGGCTTTAGACAGACGTGGGATGATTACACAGGCTGGCAACTTAAACGCTATGTTAGTCAGGCTAATGCCTCTGTGGTTGCTACAAGAGGATTTCTGTCCTTTCCTGTAAACTGGGACAATCACCGATTGAAACCAGTCAAATGGAATTACGTCCAGGTTCTAAACTAAAGCTAATATATTAGTCAACCTTCCTATGAAACTGGACCACTGTCAACTAAGATATATGAGGTTAACATGTCAAGACCTGCTGTTTTACTTTATTTCAAATTATCTATAGTCTTTTTAATGGGATACAAACCTGTAACTCACTGTCTAAAAGTTCGATTCCTTTACCATTAAGGCAAGGCAGCTACCTGTATTAAATATCTGAGTAACATTAATTAATATAACAATCGGAAAGTGATTTAGTTAATTTAACGACTGGAAATGTGTGCTTACCATAAAATTAGACTGTGCTAAATAAGTATCTTTTTGACAGTTAGGCGTTGATAATGAGATATTAGTGGTCATGGGTAAAGTTGAACGACAACTAATACCACTACTTTGACATAATGTTCGAAACCGTCTTCCAATCAAATAATTGATTGATAATAATTTCCGATAAAATCTTAATTCGGTTGTGCTGTTGTCGTGCGTATATATATCATGCAAGGATGTAGAATATTGAGATAAGTATTACAAAAGGATGATCCAAGCTGTAAGACGAATAAAAGAAAGAAGATCACGCCACAGAAATTATGCATGAGGAAGAAATAAAATTGCTCAAAGCAGTATTTCCAACGTATATATGTTTTACAAGAGATCAGTCGCAGCTTAAATAGCTCACTAATAACGGCTCCTGATCGTCAAAACAGACGACACAGGTTTAAGTGCCTAAGCAATCGCTTCAGCAAAATTCTAGGTGCACATCGTTTTCTAGAGTGCTAACTAATATAAAACCTGAATGAAAGTAGGGTTTCCTGGAGACTACGCTTAACTGCTAAACATATATAAAAGTGTGTATCTTACCTATATTTGATATAAATGACTAAATATGGTTAGTCAGTTTCAGTATATATGTTTCCTGAAAGAATTGCCTCAATATAATAATCTCACAAATACGATATGCATGTTTATTTCCATCATGAGCTCGGTAAAATGGGGTAACCTTGGTTTCTACGCTGAAACTTAACTGCATTGCTTAACACTGAAAACTCCTTAGTTTGCGCGACCACTAACTTGTTGAAAGGATGTGAAGCTTGCGTTTTCTCACTACCGATTTCAAGCACTCCATATATGCTGGTTACATCATCAGTTTGAGAAACTAGGGAGCAGGTATTACCACTAATTCATTGACAAACGCAGACATAGGACTCAACTCTTTCAGCCAAAATGATCTAGACAGAGTATGACTAAAATCAGTTACTGAAATTTGAATGATTTATCCATAAAGTTATTATTTCACGGAGGACCTGTAAATTATATGTCAGTAGGTTACAGTCAATTACTCAGTATAATATGGATATTATATGTTTACTTCCAAACAATATTGATTTTGTAATATTTTCAGGTTATTTATAAAAGAAGACATTCATATATTTCATGACAGAAAAGGATTCGAATTCCCACATAAGATCAGTTACAACTAGAAAAAAGGAGTGATGAGGTTTCAAGACTTAAACTGGGTGACCTATTTCCAAATTACACACGGAGAACCAGTCCCAACAAGATTGCATATATGCATCTTGTCTATGAGTTTGAGCAAGTATGAAATCTTAGTCAACCTAATGTCTGCTGAAGACTACCATCAGGTATCTAACACTTATTTGTTAAGTGGAAGTCTATGTACTGTGATTTAAGTTCAACAACTGAAATAAGAACTGACGATACTAGATAAACACCCAAACCAATAAACGTACAGTCGAAATACGATCAAAGACCTTATTGTTTGAAGAACAAATGCTCAAATTATTAATCAGATTAAGGAAACCCGTATTTGCCCTCACTCTGTGGTGAGCTTTAAGAAACAATCAACAAATTAATGGAACTTGGAAGTTGTGAATTCTGGCTTTCACATCACGTGTGACATCAATCTACACATAACAAAAGAAACAACACCTTACGATAATCCCAGTCATCATTATGGCCATCTTTATTTTAGTATGGATGTAAAAGATCAAGTATACAGTCTGTTAACGAAAGTAGTTATTCTTTATGTTTGTAAAACCCAGTCATCTCGAACCCGACAATGTTCTGAAACTTGTGTTTCATCAGCACTAATTATGAAAGACTACTGACATCTATTGGCAACACACTGTAAACAGGTGCAAAATGTTGAAAGTGGCTAGTTATTTACACATCATAGTATGACAGCCACATAAGACTGATCACTTTCAGTCCACCAGGGTTTCGAATATACTGCAGCTCAGAGTTCTAAGACGTTGACAGATGTGATTCAGAAGGAAAGACAGTGCGGACGTTGCTACAGATTCATTCCACGTTCTCCATTAAACGAAAAGAATTCATAACCAAGTGGTTGTACTTTACACTAAACATTATCTTTTATTATAGACTATCCTGTAGCGGTAAATAATCCCCAAAATAAATAGTTGCATAAGCACTCGACATTGATGCTGACCATGTTTGTTTTAGCGGACACTACTAGTTGAAGGCGCGCGGTCACGCATCTTTACCAGATCACGACTCGAACCACCGTGGGTAGCATCTCTCTCTAGTTTTCCAGCCTAGACGTTGCTATCCCATTAAAGTTCTGTTACGCTCAAATATAATTTCGCTTCCATCCTTTATTGCCTTCTGATTTCTCATTCGTAAGAGTGGGGTCCATTCGATAGAAGTGTCTTTGGTTATACGACAAGCGCAACTTGGTCCTATATCCGGGTTCACTTCATTGGTGAGCCCGACGTGATCTGAACACGATAATTTCTGTGAGTCTGTTCCTTTGTATAATTTCAAACAGAGTATTTTTGGTGGTTTAATTTTTTTTTACCGCATATTTTTCACAGTAATTTTGTATTTGCATTCATTACTATTTTTATGATGTCAGACCAGACTCCTAAGCTAATTAGGATTAAGACCCCTACGCCTCCAAACTTTCAGCTCATTCCTTTCTGGGCAGATAATGTCGAAGCCTGGTTCTGCTACGCAGAAGCAGAATTCCAAAACCAATGTGTGACTGATCCACGCGTTCAATTTCAGGAGGTTGTAAGGTCACTTCCGCGTGAATTGAACAGGTACGTCACCCCCTTCTTTTTTAGTCCTGACTGCCTAGAACCGTACGAACAACTCAAAAGATCGATTCTTAAACGAGGAGATTTGTCCGACCGACAACGTCTTGATGAGTTGTTTCACACCATTGATCTTGGTAACGGTTCTGCGACCGAAATGTTATTGCGCATGAAAGAGGTAATAGGTCAACGTACTTTTGATGAAGGACTCTTCCGTCAACTATTCTTATCAAAACTGCCACAACAAGTGCAAGCAGTGTTAGTAACTTTTAACAACAACCCAGTAGATGAACTAGCTTCATCTGTCGATCGAATTCTGGAGATCACCAGAACTTGCCTCAATGAGGTTTATTCTGTTACAGAAAAGCCTCTAGAAACCGAAAACGAAATTACTAAATTGTGCCATACTATTTCTCGTTTCCTCGATCTACACGAGCAACGCCGACCAAACAATCCTCGACGACGAAGTTCGTCGCGTAAAAGATCCTCCTCTCGACCTCGACGAACGGAATATCCACATTGGTGTTAGTACCACAACACCTATGGCAAGGGATCAAAGAAATGTAGAAACCCTTGTTGTTTCCCTAGCCTCAAACCTACTGCTTCGGGAAACTATCCCGCCGGCACGCGTTAGCGGCAACCGTAGCCGGTGGAAACAGCCGCCTGTTATTCATCTCTGATGTGATAACGAAGGTTTGCTACCTCGTCGATACTGGCGCAGAAGTCAGCGTCCATCCTGCAACTTCATCTGATCGCCAACATGAAGCTGCATTTGATCTACAGGCAGCTGACGGAAAACAAATAGCCACGTATGGTAAGAAATATGTCTACTTAAACGTGGGGTCGCAAAAACCCATACACTGGATTTTCACTATCGCTGATGTGAAAATACCTATCATAGGCATAGACTTACTAAGCCACCACAACTTGCTTGTGGACGCTAGCAAAAAGAGGCTAGTCGACAGCAACACAAAGCTGTACGTACGTGGAACCACTGCTAAAGGTTGTAGCCTATGTCCTCTTCGTTTTAAGCATTTAATTAACCCTTATTTTCAGCCAATACTCGACAAGTATCCGGACCTGAATAAGGCGACATCGAAGTTATCATGTGTAACCAGCAATGTTACACATCACATCACGACTACAGGTCAACCTGTATTCTCCAAAGCACTGCCGATTAGCACCCGAAAAATTAAGGATTGCTAAGAACGAATTCGACCATATGATTGCCCTGGGAATAATCCACCCACCCAGCAGCCCATGGTTGTCTCCATTACATATGGTCCCGAAGAAAGACAGCAATGATTGGCGTCCTACCGGTGATTATCGACGTCTTAACGCACAAACTACGCCAGATCGCTACCCTTTACCTCACATCCACGACCTAACGGCCACGTTAAAAGGAATGAAAGTATTCTCCAAAATTGATCTAGTGAAAGCCTATAATCAAATACCGATGGCAGAAAACGACATCCCAAAAACGGCTATTGTAACCCCGTTCGGTCTTTACGAATTCCTTCGAATTCCCTTCGGCTTGAGAAATGCAGCACAAACGTTTCAACGTTTCATTGACGACGTGTTCCGCGGGCTTGACTATGTCCATGCATATGTCGACGACTGCTTAATAGCAAGCCCAGACGAGGAAACACACATGAAACATCTGGACATAGCTTTTAAAAGACTGCAGCAATATGGAATTACTATTAATATACAAAAATGTCAAATCGGAACAACTTCGTTAGATTTCCTGGGGCATACCATTGATGCTAATGGTATACAGCCTCAAGTACACAAGGTGGCGGCAATTCTGGAGTATCCGGAACCATCAACCATTAAGCAGTTAAGAGCTTTCAACGGGTTGGTAAGTTTCTACAGACGATTTATCCCCAACTGTGCATCTATTATGAAACCACTAACAGATCAACTTCGTGGGAATAAAAAGGTGGTCACAATGGATTCAGAATCAAATAAAGCCTTCGTGGCAATTAAAGAGGCAATAGCCAAGGTAACTATGCTGGCACACTACAATACTGAGGCTTCCGTCAGCATTGCGGTCGACGCTTCTGACTCAGCGATTGGCGCAGTTCTGCAACAATGGACTGGCCAAGCTTGGCAGCCTTTAGCATTTTTCTCAAGACGATTAAACGACACCAAATCAAGATACAGCACTTTTGGACGTGAACTTCTAGTTATGTACTGTGCTGTACGTCATTTTCAACATTTCATCGAAGGCCGGGAATGTACAATATTCACCGACCATAAACCACTGACGTTTTCGATGAAATCATCTTCAGATAAGTACTCTCCACGAGAGTCGCGTCATCTTGACTATATCTACCAATTCTCTACGGACATACGACATATATCGAGAGCTAACAATGTAGTTGCTGATGCCTTATCGAGAATACATTCCTTGAATCGTATCCAAAGAATCGACCTTGTTAAACTAGCTAAACTTCAAAGTGAAGATATCGATTTTCATCACGAGTTAGCTGCAACAACGCTCCAACTTCAAACCAAAACGATTGGAAAAGGTAAGAACACTTTAATTTGTGATTCTTCTACAGGAATATCCCGTCCAGTCGTCCCTAAGAGTTATCGACGAGTCATCTTCGACACATTTCACAACCTCTCCCATCCTGGAATTCGTGCTACACGTAAACTGATTACTGATAGA
The DNA here is from genome assembly GCA_025215515.1 of Schistosoma japonicum. Taxonomy (NCBI): domain Eukaryota; kingdom Metazoa; phylum Platyhelminthes; class Trematoda; order Strigeidida; family Schistosomatidae; genus Schistosoma; species Schistosoma japonicum. Next base: position 10,732,363 of record CM046061.1, on the reverse strand, counting down.
TTCTGCTGGCCAAAGATGAATAAGGATATTAAGGAATGGGCGCGCACCTGCATATCCTGCCAGAAGAACAAAGTAATCCAACATAATAAATGCCCCCTAGGCACTTTCTCAACCCCTGACGCTCGATTCGACCACGTCCACCTTGATTTGGTAGGACCTCTACCAGAATCAAATGGATTTTCTTATCTTCTGACATGCGTGGACCGATTTACACGCTGGCCAGAAGCGATTCCACTTAAAGACATCACTAGTGAAACGATTGCTCGCGCTTTCGTCGAACGATGGGTAGCCAAGTTTGGTTGTCCATCTATAATAACGACAGACCGTGAACGTCAGTTTGAATCTGGATTGTTCCACGCTCTGACCAAACTTCTTGGAACTACACGTTTCAGGACGACAGCCTACCACCCACAATCTAATGGTTTGGTAGAAAGATTCCATCGACAACTGAAAGCATCACTTTCAGCAACAAACATCCCTCAGTGGACCGACGCCTTACCACTAGTTTTACTCGGGATTCGCAGCACAATGAAGAAAGATGTTGGATGTAGTGTCGCCGAATGAGTCTACGGAACTACTCTTCGACTACCAGGTGAGTTTGTGGAAACCGCTTCCACTTCGGCAAACCTGGATATGAATTGTTACGTGAACCGGCTTACAAATGCTATGCGTTCACTTAAGCCAGTTCAAACTCGACAACAATCGACAGACATCTTTATCCAACCTGCCTTAAAATATAGTACACACGTTTTCGTACGTCGTGATGCCGTACGCCGACCTCTCGACGCAACCTACGAAGGGCCATACAAGGTCCTGAAACGTGAAACGAAGTACTATACGATTGACAAAAATGGCCACGAGGATAACGTCAGCATTGACCGCCTCAAAGCAGCCTACCTAGAAGGTACACCTTTTAGTGTCGAATTCGCTGCAACACCTGGAAAACGTACCACGAACGAAGCCATTACGCCGCAAGCAATGACTAACACGCAAGTAGAAGCATCAAAGAGCCCTGTAACGCCGAAAGCTACGCGTTCTGGTAGAAAAGTACGATTTCCAGAAAACCTAAACAAATACTATGTCTACTGATTTCCTCCCACTACCTACGTACGTATCACAATTTTCTTGTTGTCTTAAATAATAACAAAGAAAAAAATAAAAATCGATAAACCCATTATTATTATTTATGCATTTTTTTCTAAAAAAAGTAATAATAATAATTTTACTGTGCACTTTATTGAATTTTGTGTCAAAAAAAACTTTTCATTATTTGTTGTCGGTATTCAACACATTTTTTTTATAGACGCATCGAGTTACAATTATTTTTTTTTTGTACACAAAACGCACAGATTTAAATTTTATTTTTTCTTTTCGACTTCCAGGCCGTCTGGAAACCAACAGAAGAACGTGGAAGAAACAAGAATTTTATTTTATGTACAATTATTTTATGCAACGACACCATAGTGTAGGGACAGACGTCCAGAAGCTGCACAACATCGCAAGCTATCGAATGAACGTTCACCAATGTCTGACGCATTGGGTTTTATCCTTTGGCTGGCACGTCTTAGGGTCCTCACGAACCCATTAGGGGGGGGAGTGAGCTGTAGCGGTAAATAATCCCCAAAATAAATAGTTGCATAAGCACTCGACATTGATGCTGACCATGTTTGTTTTAGCGGACACTACTAGTTGAAGGCGCGCGGTCACGCATCTTTACCAGATCACGACTCGAACCACCGTGGGTAGCATCTCTCTCTAGTTTTCCAGCCTAGACGTTGCTATCCCATTAAAGTTCTGTTACGCTCAAAGTATAATTTCGCTTCCATCCTTTATTGCCTTCTGATTTCTCATTCGTAAGAGTGGGGTCCATTCGATAGAAGTGTCTTTGGTTATACGACAAGCGCAACTTGGTCATATATCCGGGGAACCCTTCAATCCTTATTCACTTATGTATCTGATTCCCCCAGTGAATTGAACATTTTTACAATGTTATCTCTCAGTTTGCTGGAGTGTATATCTCTTTCGATGTCAACTCAACTTAATTTATGTGTTTCATATCAAACAAATAAGATTACGAACACAACATCCCCCTAATTGCAAACATGTTCTTACTGATGGTTAATCTCATCAGGCAATTTAGAAACTCCAGTAAGAAGATATGACGATTGGAGTTCATTCTTGTCAAGTGTCTATCATTTAGCCAGCAATGAAAACAAATGACGTCGCACAATATTTCCAGTTGACTTAAATTAAAAATGTAAACCAGTGAATACCAGTTCAGTAGTCCAATGATTAAGTATTACACAAAAAAGCCAGAAAGTTCTGCGCTCAATTCCCGATGGAGTTTCGGATACGAAATAGAGGATTACAATATCCTAATTCCTAACGGATGTTTAGCAAAGGTAAGTAATGTGATGTGAAGACTCAAACTCATAAATTTATGCAATATCCACTTATGAAAATTGTTAGAATGACAACCATATAACTAACCTGCTCCGTCGCCTTAATCAAATTTATTCTAATATCTAATAAACAGTACTAAGCTTGAGAATTCCAATCATTCAGTAGGTGTAAATCATTCAAACAAAATCAAAAATTTCGCACAGCATCATAATTTAATGAAATTTTACTGCCCACTTAATCATTATTAGCAATTAATTGGCCAGATAAGATTATTCGTGATAATGCCACGATGATGTTGATGTTGCAGATGACGATGTGTGCGGATCGGATGTTATTTGGGGCATTTCTTCAGTTGCTTGACTATCATGTAAGAGATATAGTAAATTGATTTCCGTAGGTAACCGAGATGGAGTAAAATAAAATTGTGAAGTCCTACGAGAAAGAGGAAAAAGATTAAAAAATATAAATGAGGCGAGGAATATTCAATTCAAAGATGGTTTACAAAATGGATTGACTCCAACAAGAACAGTGATATTTCCTTGTCACTGGAAACTCTTTATCAATATATATACAGAGCAGAAATTTGCATGAAATCTAATCTAGAATATCCAAGCCCCATAAACAACAGCTTACCTTGATGTGAGTTGTAGACTAGCGTAGAAGTAGGTTAGAAGAAAGATGAGAAAGACAACCGAACCAAGATATTACATTGGTTCATAAAATCATTGACTGCTGGCTTGAGTCACATTGATAGATGAGGATTATGTGGCTACGATAAATGCAATAAATAAGATCAGTGTTTGGAAAGATTATGAGACATGCATGGAAATCAGTCACAGTGCGTTCACCAATTATTTCCGTCTATGTCTTGAGTCCCAGTTTGATTTTATTCTGTCCTATCACACCATATCAGTACAGATGAACACCTTAGTAGTTAAATTGAAAAGAGTTTAAACATAGTGAATGCACTGTAGACAGGATGAGTGAGTTAGTGAAATGAAGTTAGTCAGTCAAGAGCAAAGTAGAACCTGACACATGAGCACTGGCTCAAGTTTTCACACTTCTTTAGCACGACCAGATTAAATTTACAACAACAACATCACAATATAATTCAACAAGAAGAAATGAGGCACAGATGTAATAAACAGAACATAATAATTTCCAAGCTGAAAATGAAAGGGGGAAATAGGGAGTGAATGCATCTGCAAAATAACAGCTAGTTCCCAGCCATGTCACCCAACGTCTCCACTGATAGTAGTTACAACGCAGACCTTAACTAGGTGACTTAAACCTGAACATCGCTCAGACTGACAATAGACATATTCATATACTTATTTAGCGTTTAGGTTTGTTCGTTTAAAGCTTGCCATACTTAACCATTTTATGAATAGTTTAAGATGTGTTCGTCCTGTACTTGACTACTAGAGACGGAAATCTGCAGAATAAGGTAAGGTATATATTTTCATAATTCAGTTTTTCGTTATGTAAGGGCGGCATCGTTGCAATAATCGTCGTCTAGAAAAAACAGCTTACCGCCGTTAAATCCCAGTACAATCCACAGTAAGACCTTATTCTCAGATCTTAGGTTTACTGCCTTCAGTCTTACCGCTCTTCGACTGACCTTCTTAGTATAGTAAGACCCGAAGAAAACAATTATTCCAGCAAGCATAGTCTGAGCTCAGACCAGTTTTCCGGGTGAAATGTTGAAATTTTTCATTAATTTCATCCGCTGAGATTATTAACAAATATATTCTATTCATATGTCATACATACACTCGGCGCTTTCGTTCATTTTTGGACGAAAATACCTATAAAAAACCTCAACATTGTTTACTCAGAAAATATGAGCGATGTTTCAACTATATATATAGCCGAATATTGGTAACTTGTGAATGTCAATCACTTTTACAAACTACTTTTCAAAGCCGTGTAGTAAAACGGGGCTAACTAATACCTGGTATATATCTTCCAGTAATATGTTAATAATAAAAGTAGCTACAACAATGCTATGGATATTTAGATACAAACATACTTTCTCATACTGACGTGAGATAACATTGTCAGCATTGTCAGTCGCAGAGCTAAAACAACTTCACTACTTTTATTCACACAGAAATTTGTTCGACGACTATATTGAATAGGTTGGTAAACATTACTGGAACCATTGATATGAATCAAACAATGATAACATAAAGATTTATTATCATCGTCATTACGAGTACTTTTCTCGGTTTTCGATAATTCATAAAAAGTGTATCATCCGGAAATTCAGTTAATAATATTACCAATTGTATAGATGATATGTCAACTGAAATAAACTGTAGAGGAGAGAAAAGAAAAATAGCAGAAAACACAAGAAAGAGAATATGACGAGTATCCTTTAAATGGGTATATAGAGTCATGCAACAGAAATGTGATTGATAAATGTAGGATAATTTTAATACCAAGTACACGTTCATGTTATCAGTTTTGAACTATACTATTCGTGTATGAGACAGTGGTATCATCCTACTGCTCAAAACGAAGTAAGTGGAAATGAGTTCGAAATCATGTCGTTTCTTTAGAAGACTTCGAAGTACTTAAATTTAAAAGCTTGGGATATCTAACTACATATGTTCGGTCTAGTATTGTCTCTAAAATTATGGTGAGATGTACAGAGGTTTCTGATGATGGTTTGTTCTATTCAGATTTACTTTCGGAGAATAAAATTTAATTAATTGAGGATGGAACAGGAAATGCTATCACTCCACGGGTCACAGTGTTCCGTAAAAATGGATCGTCAATTTTTCCAGGTAGGGATTTAAGTAAATGAAACATGTACAGATGAGAGAGATGAAAAGTCAGCTTGAAAATTTAGCCTGAGTCCATACGAGCAAATGGAGTTTGTTTTGTTAATAGCTCAACTGAATTTACCTGAACAGACTCGATCGGTAACGAACTCCTGAACCCGACTACCCATTACGAAGGGACTGTGGATCCTTTCCTCTTGATATTATCATTAAGATGGACTGACAAAGATATTGAACATTGGCACCACTGGTCATCATTTGATTTAATCAAGTTCGATTGTTAACAGCCAGTGATTCCGAAACGACAGAACGAACACTCGCATTGATGTCAAAGTCCATATTATTCAAAAGTATATTCCCGGTAATTTTATTTATCTACTGTATTATTCTATTCGATTTGCATATTCTTATTGCAAGAAGGTGAATTAATTATTTATCTTCCGACAACTTTCTTCTATCCCATCCAGGTCAAGGTAGATACTCCAATAAAATGAAGTGCTCGGTTGATAGTAGAATCGCAATTTTATTCTAAACTGCAGTAACCGCTTGGACATGGCAAGTCAGTTTGGCTGGTTTGACATGAACTTTATAACTAAATGTAAATAAGCACCTCAATGGATGCCTGGTGGTATTTGGCACTCTATATGTCATTATTAGGCCAGTTCTAACCCGTCTGTATTCTAAAGGATACAAGTTTAATGTAGACAGGCGTTCCTAACATACCCGCACTGCATCTATGAATTGTGTTGAGTTGATTTGCAGTCATTTATTACATAGTGTGTCAAAGATTTCTAAAAATATTTACTTAAAATTGAAGCTAGCTTGTAGCAGGAAACAGCCTTCCTAACGCGAATTAACGACGATAATTTCAAGGTCTTTGTGATGCCAGCAAATCAGTTTCCAGCATCCTATGTACCTTATGGAAACTTGCTAATAGAAGAAAGGTAGAAGAAGGGTAGAGAAAGAAAGCAGATTGAGTATATAACTAAGTAAGAAATACGGTGGATTAACCATTGTATTTCACATATTTCAAAAATCAAGCACGCTATGGATATTTGCCAATCGGAACTTATGTAACATCATTTTAACATCGCCAGGTTATGTAGGAGGAGTTTTACTCAGTTTTTTTCTAAACTCACACACTGGCATTTTCTACAAATCATTACGCAAGATGTATGATGCTTCATGAGGAACCAGTTAAATCCAATGTCGTTGGGGTGAGCTGATATGAACCTGGCAGTTTCTTTGTTCGTTAGTTTTAATGTTGCTAGTTCGTCTCTAGACATTTGGTGTTGTCCTGTGGTAGTTATACAGCTGCCCAATTACACTAGCTCCAACGATGTAAGCAGAAGAATTAACACAGAAGGATTACCTTTCGGAGGGCGACTCTGTGGTACAGTGTCCAGTATTTTAGCAAAATTCAAGAAAATAATGTGAATAGATGTATTTCGTTCCAATATGCAGGCAAAGTATCTTATGCCATTAGCGTGTTAGTTGAGCAGGACATGACCATCCGAAATCCATTCTCGCGTCGTGGAACAGTTTAAGCTGATTGATGTTTCCTTTTCTGTGGTGGCGTTAGTATGCATTTTCAGTACTTTGGATAATATCGAAGGCAAGGCTTCTCACCTGTATGAACTAGGATCCCTTCAGATGTAGATGGAAGAACAACATGCTTTCATTCATTTAAGAGTTGTTTGACGAGTAATGAATACCGAAAAATGTCGGCAGCAAAATGGCAGGTAGCTGGGGTACAAGGAGAAGTGACTCTATATCGCGTATCTCTGGATGGTGTTTGAGCCACAAATCAAACACTGTACCAAGTAATCCGACAGCTTATAGATTAGTAATATTAACATCCTCGTAAAAAATTCCAATCAACCAATCCAATGTTAGTATTTTCAGATAGACAAACCGCAAAATTTTGTAGTATTACCTTGATTCACATTGGCTCTCTCAAGTTCGCCGACAAAGTTTAGTTTCACCCACTTTCTTAAATAGATACCTTTTGTATGACAAATATGTTATTACCTAAAAATTTTTTCTGCGGAATTACGTATGTGTGAAGTAGCATGCACTTGGAATGGCTCTTTGCAATTAGTACTTCCATGATGATATTCACCATATTAATTTTCCTTACAGGTTGTCGTTGAACAGGGAATACTTATGATTATAGTCACGAATACGAATGTTCATAGTATACGGCCGTTTATTTGAATCATGTACATTGCAATCTAACGGTTTGTCAATATATATTATACAGATAAAATTGTGCGTTTTCATTTACACTTAGTAATATGTAAGCGTACTTTCTTGACGTAAGCGTTCACAGTACTTGATGGAAATGAGGTGTTTGTACGAAAAGTAGACTATATAACGACTGTGGACGATGAGTGGGCTAAGTTGTGCGAATGCGGGCTGTAAGGAGAAAGTAGACTACATGGTGTAAAAAAACAATAGCACTGGTATCGTAAACAATAAGGTGAAAATTTATGTCTATATGGGCGTTGAAAGACACTACATACCACTTACTTTAGTAGAACGAAGACAGACAGATACAACGTAGGACCAGGCACATAAGTGCATCGGTCCAAGTTGCCACACCTCAACAGCATAGCAAGATGATCACCGAATTCATAGAATCAGTTACTTTAATGGTAGTAATATATAAAAGGAAGATTGCATATAAGAATATAATATGTAGGGAGAGAAAAAAAAATTTAGTTTGTAGAAAGAAAGGTAGAGTAATTTTAGTCTCAAGGTGTACGTGAAGACAAAGAATGTATACACCTACGCCATTGTGATCGATTCTGAGCCATGTCACCAAGAGTCTCCAACCACTGGGTACGGCAGTCACGCGGACCCCAACCAGGTAGTCGACATCTACCAATGTGACTCAGACCAGAAGTTAGTGACTTCAACAACTGATGCCACGTTTTGGTTTGGCCGCCCCTAACCCTTTTCCAACCCACCCCAATACTAGTCATCATTGAGCGACGTGGTAACCGGCGTTCGGACATACGTAACACATGCCTCAACCATCTCAATCGATAAAGTTTCATAACCTCATCAACAGATTTACCATTATTCCCTAATATCCTTCGTCTAACCTCATTATTAGTTACCCGGAGATCCCAGCAGGTACGAGATATATTTCTAAGACATCTGTGATCAAATGCTGGTAACCTACGAGTGTCTTCTACCCTTAATGGCCATGTTTCACAGCCGTAAAGTAGAACAGGACGAACTGCTGTGCAGTATACTCGTCCTTTAGTTGATAGACGGATATCACGCCTACGCCATAGATGACGTAAGTTGGCAAAAGCCAAACGAGCCTTTCGAATTCGTGCAGAAATTTCGTCAGACACCAACCCATTAGGGCTGATCAGACTTCCAAGATAAGTGAAGTTATCAACGCATTCAACTTCTTCAACCCCTATCCTTAGTTCAGGGGTTGACGCAGGCCAGTCCTGAAGTAACAATTTACACTTAGAGGTAGTAGAACGAATGGGCAGAATTAATATTTATGCTTCCGTTTAAAAGTGAATTCAAAAGAAAGAACACTGGTATATAACTGAAACAAGTAACTGATGCCTACACGTTCAAAGTCCCTATTATTTCATTAGTGGAGTAAGAAACATTAGTCGGTGTAAACAATTTTAATGAAATATCAGAAGAAATGAAATAACTAACATGTACAAATAAAGAAAGTGAATTTGTTTCTCGAATGGCTTGCGGAAAATTGTTCCAGATTCTCGAGAATTTATTTGAAAAATAATTCATATAAAGAGCAGATTTAGAATGCCACATTCTTTTTTTAGAAGCTGAATTGCGTAAGTTATAGCAGGAAGGTTCCTCGAACTTAATTGTATTAGATGATGGAAACGCTAATTTGTTTAGTATCTTGTAGAAGAAGATTAGGTTTAACTTGAGTCGGCGCCTCCATAATGTATCTAGTCCTTACTTAGTGTATCTAGTTTTATAGTCTAGAGTACAATCAGCCTCAAGAATACGAATAGTAAAGCGACGTTGTACAGACTGCAGTCTGAATTTATCCTTAATGGAAACATTACTAGAAAAAAGGTGGAGTATTATAGTAAAGGTCAGATACAAACTTATATAGCAGAATACGAGGATCGTTGCTATAAAAGTAACGTAGTATGCAACCCAGTAGTCGATGTGACTTAGATGTCTGCATACTGACCTGTTCTGTAAAAGACAGGTTATAGGAGTATCTTAGTCCTTAGTCAACTACTTACTGAAGCCTAGACAACTTACTAACGTTTATGGAAAGATCGAAATTAAGGTGCTTATCTCTGAGAAAGTTTCTTGAGAACTGACTGCATATTCTTCCCTCTTCATCTGCTTGGTCACTGTTTTGAACATCATCAAGATTATATAGCAAGATCAAATAAACTACATAGTTATCATGTAATTTTAAGGGTTAATCCGTCTTGCTTTGCTTGTTACATTATATCTACAGCGTAAATATCCACTCTACAAGGAAGAAGAACACAAACCGATTAGTAAAAGAAATTAAATTGTTCATTCCGCCAAGTTAAACAAATAAAATGTATAAATTGAGAAGTAGTGTTGTCACTGACCAGTAAACCTAATGTTAATGGAGACAATATTAAGCTACTTATGTTTGTTGAAGGCTATATTCGGTATAATACAATTTCTTCATTATGATTTAAGTGAAGGTGTATGAATGCTGATGTGCTGACTAACTTAAAGACCTTATATTTTGTTAAAGTTCATCAGTGTTATGTATGTAATAAGTTTTTGCATTAAACGTTATCAATACATACTGTACCAATATTGTTTAAATGTATCACTAATACCATTGTACACTACTACTATACTTTTATACACTTCGCCCTTGGCGCCTGATATTGTCTGCTGTTCGAGTGGCAAATATACTATCGTGGCAACGTTCTTCGTTTTGAATTGAGTCTTATTCACTGATTGCTTGGAATTATAAATAATTCCCGTTTTACAGCATCAGGACTAGACACTCCACGTCCCTGCCGCTCCTCTCCGCTGAACCGACTGGAATAAAGCTACACTGGACGTTTGCGTTCATATATATATATATATAGCATGTGGTGATCATTTGGAGAACCTATCATTCGCCTCAAACAGCGCAGCCAGTCCAAGTAAACTAATTCTAATTGACATTGAATTAATTATATGTACTTGTATTAACTGTTAATATAGTATTTATTCTCACCTAACTGTTTGTAAGGCGTTTATTTACTCGGTAGTGTTCCGTGGCCGCCACATGTAAATGGTGAGCCCGTCTTTTCGTTTTCGATATTATTTGTCACGCATATGTTTACACTTCTAAGTTTTTTTTTCCTGTGCTTTATTGTGTTATCATAACTAGGACTCATTAATAGACATTTGCATATCCCTGGTTATTATTTTCATTTTTACCGTGTAGTATTTTAATCACTGGTCTTTATTCCATTATTTTGTGTATATATATTCGCACTAAACTAGTTTGCGCATCTGTCACTACAGTTGCATGTTTTTTTTTGCTGCCCTCCATTTTGTGCATCGTTAATCACTACTTATCTTAATTTATGGAGCCACACCTTTCACCGCAACCCACTGAAAATATCCCGTCACCTATCCAGTCCACACCCATCGTCAATGCTGTTACGGACCTGCGCCTCCCGCCATACAGCATTTCTGTAAACTCTACTCCCTTACCAGAGTTAGCAGAGCTAGCAGACAAAATATTTGATGTCTATCCCTCCCATCAGGCGATTGCAGGCGTCCACCATCCATCCATATCTAGAGATTCCAACGTTTCAACAGGGACCCTTCAAGCACAAATAGCTACTTTGACTACTGCAGTGGCTAAACTACAATCCTCCATCGCCAGTTTCACGAAACAGGTGCCACACTCTACTCGTCGCCGCCGATCCTCCAGCACACGCCGACGCAGTTCATCGCGTGCACCCCAAGTGTGCTGGTATCACCGCAAGTTTGGAGGGGAAGCTAAAAAGTGTTTGAAACCTTGTAGTTTCATCGTGGGAAATGGTAACCTTTCGAGGAAACCTACTTGCCAGGCAGTAGTGGTGGCCACTGCTAATGGCATGACACCCAGCCGCCTCTTATACGTGCTGGACAAGATTTCAGCACACAGGTTCCTAATTGACACCGGAGCTGAAGTTAGTGTCGTCCCTCCAACACACAACACAAAATCTTCCTCAACCAGTTCCACCATGCTCCAGGCGGCCAACGGCACTACGATCCGCACCTATGGTGAGTGTTCTTTGACCCTGGACTTGGGTCTTAGACGACGTTTCACGTGGGTTTTCGTGGTTGCGGATGTTAAACATGCAATTCTTGGTGCCGATTTTCTGCAACACTACAGTCTAACCGTTGATATGGTTACACGCTCACTGGTCGATAGCACGACGCATCTGACCACTACGGGTGTAGTTAAGCCGGCCGTTATTCACGGCATTCATCAAGTTTTACCGTCAGACAACAAACTGGTTGACATATTAAGACAGTACCCTTCAATCACCAAGCCCAATTACAGTAAAAAAACCGTTATCCCATTACACGGTCCACACTATCATCACTAGAGGTCAACCTGTGCGGGCACGTCCACGTCGGTCGCCACCCGACAAACTCAACGTCGCCAACGGATATACTTCCTCGCAACTTGTCTACGGCACTACACTCACCTTACCTGGACAACTCGTAAACCCACCCGAAGAGAATTCCAGTAGTACTACAGAGTTCGCTAGTCAACTTATACGACCTATGCAACAACTGAAGCCAGTTTCACCCCGTATGCACAGTCGGCCGGAGCAAATTAGTCAACATTTAGCTAAATGTGCCTTCGTTTTTATACGGATTGACGCTACTCGCAGACCTCTGACGCCCCCCCTACGAAGGTCCGTTCCGCGTCCTTAAAAGAGCAGATAAATTTTTCACCGTAGATAAACACGGTAAACCTGAAACTATCTCCATTGATCGCTTGAAACCCGCTTTCGTGGATTCATCAACTGATACGTCAATGGAAAACATCCCACTTCGTACTACTCGCGACCAAACACAAGTTCCGAATTCTGCTCAGCATCATCAATCTACTACCCCAACAGCGTCACAGTCATCTACCGCACCTCCTACCAAACCTTATGCAACTCGTTCTGGTCGAATTATTACAAAACCGAAGAGATTTGTTCATTTCGCCGACTAATACGAACCATAGACACTTTTATTCAAGTTACCTTTTATTTCGTGACTATTCCATTTCAATTACTTTAACACAGTTACGACTATATCTGCCTTACTAACATTTAGCTTATCATGCGCCAATGTTTCAACTCGTACCTATTTGGTATTTTCTATATGTTGTGCAAGCCTTGGGCTTACCTGGTTTGTAACATTTTTTTTCCAAACCACTGGGTAGTGTACATATATTAGTCTGATTTTTTTTAACATGTACTCATGCTCTAGATATTGGAAACATGTGTTAGTTACTGTTCCATTTTCGATTCCTACCTAAACATCCTATTCTATTGCTATTTTGTATTTTCTGATTGCTATATTCATAAATAGCCATAATTACTCATACTGCATGTATTCATATTTCTCATATGAACTTAGCATGTTTCGTATATTTGCCTAATGTTCACATTCAAGCTTTAGTAATTATCATTGTTTCTGTGCATGACTCATTATTTTTGCATGTATTTGCACAATTTAAATTACCCCTCACAAACGTAGCTAATTATTTCTAGACATGACGTCATACTTTTGAGTTCCAGATATATGTATGTGAATTTGCACCTAGTTACGGACATTTTTGTAGTGGTAATGTTATTATTAATATTAATAACATCGTATTATTTTTAACTGCTCCCTTTTGTTATTATGCCCACACGTGACTTTAAACATCATGTTGCATACACCTACTATTATCAAAATATTGCTTTTATAATTATGTGTTATTAGCAATGTCTGCTCCCATATTAAATGTGCATATTCATAATACTTACGGTTTTCTAACTTTCGTTATATTCAAATTAACTCCTGCCTTAGCCATCCGCACGTTGTTTGCATATTTTAATATCTTTTAAACGTTCCATACATATTTCCGTAAACTTCCTAATATATACATATATATATTTTGTTGTTGTACCTGTTATATTCACTAATTCAGCTTGTTACTCTAGTGTCTCCTCCGGACACTCCGGGGGGGAGCTATGTGCTGACTAACTTAAAGACCTTATATTTTGTTAAAGTTCATCAGTGTTATGTATGTAATAAGTTTTTGCATTAAACGTTATCAATACATACTGTACCAATATTGTTTAAATGTATCACTAATACCATTGTACACTACTACTATACTTTTATACACTTCGCCCTTGGCGCCTGATATTGTCTGCTGTTCGAGTGGCAAATATACTATCGTGGCAACGTTCTTCGTTTTGAATTGAGTCTTATTCACTGATTGCTTGGAATTATAAATAATTCCCGTTTTACAGCATCAGGACTAGACACTCCACGTCCCTGCCGCTCCTCTCCGCTGAACCGACTGGAATAAAGCTACACTGGACGTTTGCGTTCATATATATATATATATAGCATGTGGTGATCATTTGGAGAACCTATCATTCGCCTCAAACAGCGCAGCCAGTCCAAGTAAACTAATTCTAATTGACATTGAATTAATTATATGTACTTGTATTAACTGTTAATATAGTATTTATTCTTACCTAACTGTTTGTAAGGCGTTTATTTACTCGGTAGTGTTCCGTGGCCGCCACACTGAGTAAATGCGCGTGCTAACTAGAGTGCTCCGTTACTGAAGCTGGAGATACTGTATAGTAATTACATTGGGTTGTAATATTCAAACATCCTTAGTGCACGCAGTCCCGCTACATATATAAATACTTGACATGTCGGGAAGAAGTGTTATATCGGTAAAACGCCTACTGTTATACGCGGAAAACTGACTGCAACTCTAATCTGCTAATTTATCTACGCCAACTGATAATCGCAACCATGACCAACAACTTGACAACTGATTATTCACCCCAAGCCAAAATAAACTTGTAGCAGTTAGAGTAAATAGCACACTGAAAAGACACTACAACCATTCACAATTAACAAGGTCAGAGTAGAAGGAATGAAGGACAGTACCGGTTACCGCCTGCTTTACAATTAATAAAACATAACAAAAATAATAATAATTACATGAAAAATAACTAGTTCTTTTTCTTCATAGCAAGAAGGCATGTGGTGTGACAGACATTGAGTCAATGGCTGTTATAATACATGCGTTTGTGCGATTAATTGTCTTCTTGATAAATCAGTCGGATGTTTGTGCTTGAGTAATAGATTAGGGCAATGCTGGCTACAAGCTATAAGGTACAGCGCTGTGGATAACCAGAAACGATAATATCGGTCATCCTTACGTCAGATATAACAATAATAATGATCAGGTGAATATAAATTGTGATGTCGTTGAACCGCATTATAATGAGCTATATTTTCAACTGAATAAATCGAATAAATAATCCAAGTTCAAGCAGCTCGATCTGAAAAATATGATTTTCAAGAAACACGGTTTAACCATACCATGGAACATGCATGCCACATAGAAATTTACAATACGTAGTAATTACTATATTCAGTATGGTAATGTAAATCTCCACATCAACATTCGGATAAATTTTCTCGTGTTCTATGACAGCACTACAGAACAGTATATATAATGGAATTGGTCAACTTAAATTCGATCTGCATTAGCAAAATAATTTCTAGATTACTAACCTAACAATAAAACTTGTAGGAAGTCGTCTGATTCGTCATTAAGATATCTGACTATATGAAATCAAATGTTTTTATAAGAGTCTTACAAATTACCAAGATATTCTAAATACAGTTGTTGGTACATAATTTCCACCTTGTCTACTGTTAATAAGGTGGGGGACGAATATCTGTTGGAATTCATGCATTAAATGTATGGAGGATGAATGGAAGTATGACTGGAGATCATGGCCAAATGATCTAGTGGCAGTTGATGATAACCCCGAACATAATCTCTTGCATATTTTACTTTACTCGATTGTATATATGCTTAATGTGTGACTGAATTCAACATGAAAGTTGGTAACTATCGGCGGTTGTCTTAAGTTGACTATTTGCTTGGTCTACATTCCGTTCGAATGTAATTCATACAAACTGACTTTTCATTCATGCACTTATCCTATTGTTTGTGGATACGTTTAAATCAATGTGATATACATCCTAGATTTCGCTTCCTAGTCGCAATCGAACTTGAATATTACTTGTGAATTATCGCTATATGGAGACAATCTGCTCAGAATGCACATATAGCAACAAAGGTTAACCAATTTCCATCCATGACTGGTCACCGGGAGGACACAAGCCCAACCTAATCACAACTTTGATATTTCTTAGAATTTCGCATTGTAACTAGCGGACGAAATCAGGCACAAATCAAACAACACTGAATACTGGTTCTGGAGGTCACTTTCTCCTAACACTATTATGTCTGTACTGCATATTTATTCATTGATATTTATATCAAAAAGTTAGATTGCATTGTTTAACCTAACGTTAGCACCTTGTACAATTTGTGACACTGGATTCTATCGGTTCAAATATATATCTATCGCAACTCCGTTCCAGACGTCATGATCATTCGCGTAGTTGGTGATTGTTGTACGTGTATAAGTCTTGTTATTGATGAAGGCGAAATCACTGACAAGATATATGGTTATTGGATCTAAGAAGGTTACAAATCCAGCATTATAAGTTGATCACAACTAGCTTAATGTTATATGTATTTTTAGAATTTAGTCAGCGTACAATTCAAATGTATCAAACTATTACTGTTTCACGTAAGCACCACATCAGCATGAATAAATAACATGAACGATTGATGATGCATATGTTTACGAAGCATTTAGCCTATATAATCCTTACAAAATGTTCTGCTTCTGAACGTAATTAACATTAATAGCAGTGAATAATCCGATAGCCTATTTGAGATCGTGCGCTAGTTTCAATGTAAACATGGCTATTGACTAATGAGAACATTCTTCTTTTATACTTTTGAATGTCTATTTAAGCAGCAACTGATCTTAAGAATCCTTTATTATATTGAATAAAGGTGATGTAGATTTAAGTTTGAACAGAAGCCTAATCAAAATGTTCATTCATGATACTTGATTACGCACTGCATACGTTGATAAACTCTGCCTTATGAATACACAATAACAAGATATTGAAAACTAAAATAATAAGTTTATTGATAAAAGTACAAAATATGCAATAAAAAGCAAACGTTGCTTATCAAATAAAAAAACACATAACTCCGGTTACTAAACTAATCAGTTGAAAATCAATCAAAAAAACCGAATTCAACAAAAAATGAAAACTAAAAAATTAGACCGTCGATAACATAAGCAGCAGAAAAAAAAATTTCAAAAAAATATCAAAAATTATTGAATAAGCAGCAAAACATGACTATATTTCACACTAAGGGAATAACCTAATTACAAACAAAGAAAAGCAGCAGATAATTAATAAAATTATAAACAATTTCGTTTATATATTCAACAAGTAACAAATGATATTCAGTAGTAAACAAGACGAAAGAAATAATTATGCAGAAGATCCCACTACTAATTAGGATTGAATTGTTGACGATGGTCAACATGAAGAAATTATACACGTGACACAGGTGACATACATGAAATCCGTCCACATAAAATCACTCAAGTGATAGGTGACCCACATGAACTCAACTAACTCATATATAGACAGTAATTCAATATTTGGCAGTTACCATCTCTATATTAACGACTGTACACTTTGCATTATCAATCGCATTATAAACGGAATACGAAATCGTCATCACTCAACTGTCAGTTCTCGATTACATCATTCATTTTAATTGTATGCGGTAAATTAAATAAATAACGAAAACACAAAATCAACATCGAATTCTAGTCAGTCGTTCACACCAACACAACATCCAACAACTGCATTCAACATGTGACACAGTCAACAAAACCAACAAGAAAGTGCCTATTTGAGGTAGTGACGAAAAGATTATCACTCACCCAATACGGCTGATGCGTCGTCTGGTGAAGATCATTAATCTTAGAAATTAATTTCAGGTTTTGAAATCACAAACACACGAAAAGCAATAAGGATTTGAAAGAACAATGAAAAGTATGAAAATAATTAACAATTAAACAAATTTCAACATATTTCACTTATTACATTCAAACAAAACAAATGATACTCAGTAATCAACACGACGCATAACATATTCAAGCAGAATATCACGCTACTAATTAGAATGAAGTTGTTGACGATGGTCAACACGAAGCAGTTATACACATGACACAAATGACATTCAAGAAGTCGGTTCACATGACATCACTCGAGTGATAGGTGTCCCACATGAACTCAACTAACATAAGTAAATCCATCAGTCAATCAAAATTTCACAGTTCCGATCTCCATATACTTAACTACACTATTTAAAATATCAATCGCATCATCAACGTGGTACGACATCGTCATCACTCAACTGACACTTCTTAAACACAATATTCATCTTATTTTCATGAGGTCAAATATGCACATAACCGTTACACACAATCAACATCACATTCTCGTCTGCCGTTACAAGCAATATTACATCCTACAACTACATTCTACATGTGACACAGTCAATCAAACCAACATGAATGTGCATTCATAAAGTCAGTAAAGAGAAAACGATCACACACCTTATTCTGATGTTCCATCGCCTTTGCAAGATTTGACATCGCAATATTTAAATTTAAGTGTTGCAATCACAGACACAGTAGGAGTAAATCGGTTTTAATGAAAATAAAATGAATATAAATTTAATCAAAAATTAGACAGATTTCAATTTATATTTGTTTTTAAATTGAAAATAAACAATTGGCATTTAATAGTCAACACTATGCATACCATGATCATGCAGAATATCAGGCTTCTATTTAGTAGGGAATTGTTGACGATGGTCAACACGAGGCAGTAATAAACATGATACAGATGACTTTCAAGAAATTGGTTCACGTAACATTTTTCTAGTGATAGGCGTCTCACATCAACTTCACTAACTCATATACATCCATCAGTCAATCAAAATTTCATAGTTCCGATCTCCATATATTTGTCTACACTATTTATAATAACATTCGCATCATCAAAGTGGTACCACATCGTCATCACTCAACTGACACTTCCTAAACACATTATTTATCTCATTTACATGAGATCAGGTATTCACTTAACAAATACACACAATCAACATCACATTTTTATCAGTCGTTCACACCAACACTACATCAGAAAACTGCATTCAACAGATAAAACCGTCAATCAAACAAACGCGAATGTTCATTATTAAGGAAGTGAAAAACATATAAACACTCACCCGTTGTAGTTGGTTACGCGAGGTTTTAAAATTAAGCCTCCAAAATTTCATCTGCCAAAATCGTATAGAAACACATACAAGAAGTCAAAGGCATTTAAATAATAATAAGCTGAGAGCATTCAACTTTTAGAAAGATTTCAAAATAAATTTGTTTTTCAATTCAGACGAAAAAAATGATACTCAGTAGTCAACACGACGCATAACATCATCATGCAAAATATCACGCTACTAATTAGAATGAAGTTGTTGACGATGGTCAACACGAAGCAGTTATACACATGACACAAATGACATTCAAGAAGTCGGTTCACATGACATCACTCGAGTGATAGGTGTCCCACATGAACTCAACTAACATAAGTAAATCCATCAGTCAATCAAAATTTCACAGTTCCGATCTCCATATATTTAACTACACTATTTAAAATATCAATCGCATCATCAACGTGGTACGACATCGTCATCACTCAACTGACACTTCTTAAACACAATATTCATCTTATTTTCATGAGGTCAAATATGCACATAACCGTTACACACAATCAACATCACATTCTCGTCTGCCGTTACAAGCAATATTACATCCTACAACTACATTCTACATGTGACACAGTCAATCAAACCAACATGAATGTGCATTCATAAAGTCAGTAAAGAGAAAACGATCACACACCTTATTCTGATGTTCCATCGCCTTTGCAAGATTTGACATCGCAATATTTAAATTTAAGTGTTGCAATCACAGACACAGTAGGAGTAAATCGGTTTTAATGAAAATAAAATGAATATAAATTTAATCAAAAATTAGACAGATTTCAATTTATATTTGTTTTTAAATTGAAAATAAACAATTGGCATTTAATAGTCAACACTATGCATACCATGATCATGCAGAATATCAGGCTTCTATTTAGTAGGGAATTGTTGACGATGGTCAACACGAGGCAGTAATAAACATGATACAGATGACTTTCAAGAAATTGGTTCACGTAACATTTTTCTAGTGATAGGCGTCTCACATCAACTTCACTAACTCATATACATCCATCGGTAATTCAACATTTCACAGTCTCGATTTCTCTATTAATCTCAACACAATTCGCATTCTCAATGGCATCATCAATGTGATACTACATCGTCATCACTCGCTTTTTATTTTTGAAACACATTTTATTTTTTTAATTGTATTTTGTCAAATTTTCGCGAAACATTCAAAAAATCAACATCACCTTTTTATCAGTCGTTCACAGAATCAAAAAATTCAACATCTGCAGTCAACAAATGTCACAATCTATAAAACCAACATAAGTGTTCTTTTAAAGAGGCAGTGATAGAAAAATCGCTTACGCGTTGTAATTCTTCCTCGGCCTATTAAAGATTCATCATCGTCGAATATTAATGCAATCGTTGCATAGAAAACGAAATAGTGAAACAAATATACATATATTAACGTTAGGTGAAAAAAAACAAATTGTAGGAAAAATTCTATATATTTTCGTTTATATATTCAAACGTAACAAATGATACTTAGAAGCCAACACTACGCATAACATATTCAAACAAAATATTACGCTACTAATTAGGATGAAATTGTTGACGATTGTCAACATGAAGCAGTAATACAAATCAAACAGATGACATTCAAGTAGTCGGTTCACATGACATCATTCGAGTGATAGGTGTCCCACATGAACTCAACTAACATAAGTAAATCCATCAGTCAATCAAAATTTCACAGTTCCGATCTCCATATATTTAACTACACTATTTAAAATATCAATCACATTATCAACGTGATACGACATCGTCATCACTTATTTGTCACTTTTTGAACACACCATTTATCTTATTTGTATGAGGTCAACATTTCACCATAGCAAAACGCACAATCATCATTTTATTTTCGTTAGTCGTTCACACCAACACTACATCCTACAACTGCATTCAACAGATAAAACAGTTAATCAAACTAAAATAAGTGTGCATTCATGGGGGCAGTAAAAAACGTTTACACACCACATCTAGATATTTCACAGCTTTTTTTAGATTTTCGAAATTATTTTGAACCTGGTAGATAATTGTATAACAAATGAATTTTAAAAAAATAGA
Source organism: Schistosoma japonicum (assembly GCA_025215515.1). Classification (NCBI taxonomy): domain Eukaryota; kingdom Metazoa; phylum Platyhelminthes; class Trematoda; order Strigeidida; family Schistosomatidae; genus Schistosoma; species Schistosoma japonicum. The sequence goes on along the minus strand of CM046061.1, from coordinate 10,711,576 downwards.
AAAATTAACAAACAACAAATAATTTATCGAAATCGCATATAAGAATAATTTCAAAATATTTTCGTCTATGCATTCAAACGGAACAAATCACATTCAGTAGTCAACATTACGCATAACATATTCATACAGAATACCACGCTACTAATAAGAATGAAACAGTTGACGATGGTCAACATGAAGCAGTTATACACATGACACAGGTGACATTCAAGTTGTCAGTTCACATGACATCACTCGAGTGATAGGTGCCCCACATGAACTTAACTATTACATATTCATCCATCAGTAATTCATCATTTCACAGTCGCCGTCTGTATATTAATTTCTACATTATTTGCATTATCAATCGCATTATCAACGTGATACGACATCGATATCACTTGCCTGTCTGTAACTTTAGAAACACACCATTCATTTTAATTGTAAGCGGTCAAATTTTCGCATAACAAAAATACATAATCAACATCACATTTTCGTCGGTCCTTGAAACCAACACTACACTCTACAAATACAATCAACAATTGACACAGACAATCGAACCAACATGAATGTGCATTAATAGAGACAGTAAAAAATCAACTATCATACACCTCTTTCATAAATTTCATTGCATCTTCTAGATTTTTCGGAATAAAATGAAACTGATAGATAATTTTATAACAAATAAAAAAACACAGAAAATTGAGAAATTAATGAAAAAAAAACAATTATTAAAATTGCATATGAGAATTGATTCAAAATATTTTCGTTTATGATTTCGAACGAAACAAATGATATTCAGTAGACAGCACTACGCATAACATCATCATGCAATATATCACGCTATCAATTAGGATGAAATTGTTGACGATGGTCACCATGAAGCAGTATTAAACATGACACAGGCGACATTCAAGTAGTCGGTTCACATGACATCACTCGAGTGATAGGTGTCTTACATGAACTCAACTAACTCATATATATCTCTCAGTAATTCAACATTTCACAGTTGCCATCACCGTATTATTGTTTACATTGTTCGCATTATCAAATGCATTATCATTGTGATACAACTGCATTATCAGTTAACTCACATCTCTCAAACACACCATCCATCTTATTTGTATGAGGTCAACTCTCCTTAAAACTAAAATATTCAATCATCATTTTATTTTCATCAGTCGTTTACACCTACATTTCTTTCCATATCTGCGTTCAATACGTGACACAGTTTAACAAACAAAACATGAATTTGCGTTTATCAGGTAGTGACGAAAGATGACCACTCACCAATGTCTGCTGATTTATCGCCTTGTGATTATTTCACATCGTCGTATTTAATTTTACGTGTTGCATTAATAAACACAAAGGGAGTAATTTCAAAACATCAAACAATTTAAGTTGTGAAAATAATCAAAAAATAGACAGTTTTTAACATTTTATTCTTAATTTATTTAAACAAAACAAATGATATTCAGTAGTCAACACTACGCATAATATATTCATGCAAAACATCACGCTACTAATTAGGATGAAATTGTTGACGATGGTCAACATGCAGCAGTTATACACATGACAGGTAATATTTAGGACCTCCAATCACTTGACATCACTCGAGTGATAGGTGTCCCACATGAACTCAATTAACTTATATACATCTATCAGTGATTCAACATTTCACAGTCGCCATCTGCAGATCGAAGTCTACACCATTCGCCTTATTAATATCATTACCCACATAGCTATCACCCACATTTTCCTCCAAAACACCATTACTCTCATTTTAAGGGGTCAAGTATCCACAAAAATTTCATCAATGCAATCAACATCACATTCCTGCCAATCGTTCACGCTAAAACTACCCTGAACAACTTAATGCAAAAAGTGATGCGGTCAATCAATTCAACATAAATTTGCAATCATAAATGCATCTACTAAATTTTATTATCTCACCCACTGAAAATTATTCCAGGAATTAACAAGATCTCTGTCAAGCATTTCCATCTTTAAATGTGTTGTAATAATGAACAAACACAATTACATTTATAATACAAAAAGATATTTGAAAATACGACATTCGAATATCAGATTAATTTTGAAATATTTTCGTTAATGAATTCGAACGAAACAAAAGATATTTAGTAGTCAACTATACGCATAACATCATCATACATAAAAAATCACACAATCAATCGGGAGGAAATTGTTGACGATGAACAACACGAAGCAGTTATACAGATGAGACAAGTGACATTCAAGTAGTTGGTTCACATGATATCACTCGAGTGATAGCTCTCCCACATGAACTTAACTTATTCACATTCATCTATCAGTAATTCAACATTTCACAGTTGCCGTCTGCATATAATTGTCTAGAAAATTTGCATTATCAATCGCATCAACAACGTGATACGACATCGATATCACTTGCCTGTCTGTCACTTTTGTAGCACACTATTCATTTTAATTATAAGCAGTCAATTATTCACATAACCAATACACAAAATCAACATCATATTTTTGTCAGTCGATCACAACATCACTACTTCAAACAACTGCATTCAACAAATGATACAGTCAATTAAACCAAAATGAATGTGCATTCATATAGGCAGTGTACATGAAACTATCACTCACAGTAAACATCATTTGCATCGGCTTTCGAATATTTTCCATTGTTGTATTTAAATTTTCGTTTAGCATTCACAATCACAAAGAGATTTAGTCAAATAAAATAAACATTATAAGTCAACAGTGATTGACTTCTTGACAGATTTCAACATATTTTTGTTAATATATTCAAACGAAATAAATGATATTCAGTAGTCAAGACTACGCATAACATCATCATGCAAAATATAATGCTACTAATTAGGATGAAATTGTTGACGATGGTCAACACGAGGCAGTTATATACATGACACAGGTGACATTAAAGTTGTCAGTTCACATGACATTACTCGAGTGATAGGTGTCTCACATAAACTCAATAAACTCATATATATCCATCAGTATTTCAACATTTTAAAGTTGGTATCACCATAATAATATCCACACCATCTATAAAATCAATTGCATTATCCACGTAACACGACGTCGTCATCACTCGACTGTCACTTTTTAAATACACCACTCCTCTCACTTGTATGCCGTCAAATTTTCACACAATCAACATCATATACTTGTCAGTCGTTCACACCAACACTACATCCTACAACTGTCTTTAACAAGTTACTGAGTGAATCAAAACAACGTAAACGTGCACTCAAATTGGCATAGACGAAAAGTATATAACCAACTTTATACAACATTTTCTTCAAAGTTTTTATTTCTGTCATCAATGAAATTAACTATGAATAAATTGAATTTATAAACAAACAAATGAATAGTGTGAAATAATAAAAAAAAATCAAAAAAATTTTAGGTAAAATGTCAGGTAAAAGTAAACTGATTTGAATATATTTTCGCTTTTGAATACAAACGAACGAAATGATATTTAGTAGTCAACATTTCCAATAAGATCATCATGCAAAATATCACGCTACTAATTAAGATGAAATTGTTGACGATGGTCATCACGAAGCAGTTATACATATGACATAGGTGACATTCAGGAAGTCCGTTCACGTGACATCATTTAAGTCATAGGTGTCCCACATGAACTCAACTAACACGTATACATCCATCAGTAATTTAACATTTCACAGTTGTTATCTGCATATCGATGTGTACACAATTTAATTATTTAATTGCATCATCAACGTAATACGACATCGTCATCACTCAACTGTCACTTTTCGAACACACGATTCATCTCATTTGTATGCAGTCAATTTTCCACATAATCAATACACACAATCAACATCACATTTTCCTTAGTCGTTCACGCCAACACTACAGCCTACATCTGCATTCAACATGTAAAATACTTGTGATAAACATCTGTGAACATGAAATTTAAAAAAAGCAGTATCAAATCGAATAAGCCTAACCTTTTCAAATGAATTTTTTGCATTTTGAATTTTTTCGATTATTTTCGTCACCTAATTAAATTTTAACGTGAATTCAAAACCATATGTATAATCAAGAAAAAAATAAAAAATTCGTAATAAAAGCCAAATGAAATGAACTACAATACAGATTTTATGATTTACGAAAATATAAAGTAACGAAACAAATGACATTCAGTAGTCAACATTTCATATAAGATCATCATACAAAATATCACGCTACTAATAAGAATGAAATTGTTGACGATGGTCAACACGAAGCAGTATTACACATGACAAAGGTGATACTCAAAAAGTCCGATTACATGACACCACTCGATTAATAGTTGACCCACATGAACTTAACTTTCTCATATACATCCATCAGTAATTCAACATAACAAAGTTGCTGTCTGCGAAACAATGTCTACACAATTTCATTAATCAATGGCATCAATAACGTAATACGACATCGTCATCATTTACCTGTCACTTCTCAAACACACCATTCTCATATTTATAAACGGTCGATTCTCTACATAATGAAAACACACAATCAACATCACATTCTCGTCAGTCGTCCAAGCAAACTTTACATCCTACACCTGCAATTAACAGGTCACATATTCGATTTTTTCAAAATGAATATGAATTCAGAATTAGAGGTTGACGCTAACAAAATCACTTGACAGTTTCATACTATCCTTCAACTGTTTCGAATGTTTAAAATTTCCAATCATCTGTCAAAGAATTATTCAATCATACATACATTCATTCTCAGAAAAAGTGTCAACAAAACCGTCGTTAGTGAAGAATAATCAATAATTAGATCAATTTTAATATATTTACGTCTATATATTTAAACAAAAAAATACAATCAGTAGTCAACACTACGCATAACATCATCATGCAAAATATCACGCTATTAATTAGGATGAAATAGTTGACAATGGTCAATACAAAGCAATAATACACATAACACAGGTGACATTCAAGAATTTGGTTCACATGACATTACTCAAGTGGTAGATTTCCCACATGAACTCAACTAACACGCATACATCCATCAATAATTCAACATTTCACAGTTACCGTCTTCATATCATTGTCTACAAATTTTGCATTATTCATCGAATCAACAGTGTTATACGACATCGTCATCACTCGACTGTCGTTACTCAAACACACTATTCATCTTATTTGTTTGTGGTCTACTCTCCATATAACTAATACAATCAGTGAAAATCACATTCTAGTCAGTCGTTCACGCCAACACTACATCCAACAACTGCATTCAAAAAGTGACGCAGTAAAAGAAATCAACAATATTTTTGATTCACAAATTCAGAGACGAAGTAATATCCACATACTTTGATGAAAGTTTTCGGTTTGACATTGTAGTCAGACATAGGTTTTCTTATCTGTGAATGTATACAGTACAAAACATTAGCGACAACTAAACCGAATAAATACGTTTTCAACAAAATTTGGTATTCTATATAATGAATTTGTTTTATTTATTTATTTATATATTTATCAAAACAAATGACATTCATTAGTCAACACTACGCATATCATCATGCGAAATATTACGTTACTAATTAAGATGAAATCGTTGACGATGATCAACACGAACCAGTAATACACATGACATAGGTGACATTAAGAAGGTCCGATCACACGACATCACTCGAGTGATAGGTGTCCCGCATGAAGTCAATTAACTCATATACATCCATCAGTAATTCAAAATTTCACAGTTGCAATTTGCTGATCTATGTCTACACCATTTGCATTATCATTCGTATCATTACCTTGATCGGACATCGTCATCACTCAACTATCACTACTCAATCACATCATTCATCTCATCTGTATGCGATCTACTTTTCACAAAATTAAAACATACAGTCAACATCACATTCTAGTCAGCCGTTTACACCATCATTTTATTCTTTATCTGCATTCAACAATTGACACAATAAACCAAATGAAATGATTATGAATTCATAGAAGCGTTAAATAAAATATAATCTCTAACCTGTTGTATCATACTGCGGGATTTATTAATATATTTTTCGAAGTTTGTGATCTTTTAAAGTGTTGTAATCATTGACAAATACAGTGAAAGTTTGATTGAAAATAAACAAAACGAGAACATTATTCAACTATCAAAAAAATTCAAATATTTTCGTCTACATAATCAAACGAATCAAATGACATTCAGTAGTCAACACTTCGCATAACATTATCAAGCAAAAAATCTTGCTACTAATTAGGATGAATTTGTTGACGATGGTCATTACGCAGCAGTTATACACATAACACAGGTAACATTCAAGAATTTGGTTCACATGACATCACTCGAGTGATAGGTGCCCCACATGAACTTAACTATTACATATTCATCCATCAGTAATTCAGCATTTCACAGTCGCCATCTGCATATTAATTTCTGTATTATTTGCATTATCAATCGCATCATCAACGTGATACAACATCGTCATCACTCGCCTGTCACTTTTTGAACACACTATTCATCTCATTTATAACATGTCAATTCTTCACTAAACTAAAACGCTCAATAATCATCTTATATTCGTCAGTCGTTTACACCAACACTACATCCTGCAACTGCATTCAACATTTGATACAGAAAATCAAACTAACATAAATATTCATTTGAATTGAATTAGAGTGTAAGAAACAATAACTCACCTTATTTAACCTTTTTAACAACTTATCACAAATTCTAAACATTTTTCTAAACGTATTTTGTACTATAAGGACATTTAATGTAATTAATTTCAAATAAGAATAAAGTGCATTATATTTTAAAAGTAATAGAGAGTAAAATGGTTTCTGTATATGTTAGTTTTGTAAAGTCATACGAAACAAATGACATTCAGTAGCCAACACAGGGATTAACATCGTCAAGCATAATATCACGCTACTAATAAGAATGAAGTTATTGACGATGGTTATCACAAAGCAGTTATACAGATGAGACAAGTGACATTCAAGTAGTTGGTTCACATGATATCACTCGAGTGATAGCTCTCCCACATGAACTTAACTTATTCACATTCATCTATCAGTAATTCAACATTTCACAATTGCCGTCTGCATATAATTGTCTAGAAAATTTGCATTATCAATCGCATCAACAACGTGATACGACATCGATATCACTTGCCTGTCTGTCACTTTTGTAGCACACTATTCATTTTAATTATAAGCAGTCAATTATTCACATAACCAATACACAAAATCAACATCATATTTTTGTCAGTCGATCACAACATCACTACTTCAAACAACTGCATTCAACAAATGATACAGTCAATTAAACCAAAATGAATGTGCATTCATATAGGCAGTGTACATGAAACTATCACTCACAGTAAACATCATTTACATCGGCTTTCGAATATTTTCCATTGTTGTATTTAAATTTTCGTTTAGCATTCACAATCACAAAGAGATTTAGTCAAATAAAATAAACATTATAAGTCAACAGTGATTGACTTCTTGACAGATTTCAACATATTTTTGTTAATATATTCAAACGAAATAAATGATATTCAGTAGTCAAGACTACGCATAACATCATCATGCAAAATATAATGCTACTAATTAGGATGAAATTGTTGACGATGGTCAACACGAGGCAGTTATATACATGACACAGGTGACATTAAAGTTGTCAGTTCACATGACATCACTCGAGTGATAGGCGTCTCACATGAGCTCAGTTAACTCATATTCATTCTTCAGTTATTCAACATTTCCTTTAAGTTAACTTTTAATTGATTTTTTTATTTCTTCCATTTATTTATTTTGTGTTTATAACATCTCTAACGAATTTTTTGCTTTTGTCAGCATTGGTTTCTCCTTCTTATATTAACGTTTTCATATTCTCTTTTTTCTTGTTGTTTTTCTCTTTGAAATTGTAGATTCGATTTTCATTTTCACGTTTGTATATTATTTTTTTTTCTGCTTTTTGTCAGTTTTGTGGAATTTTTTGTTTTTGCAGTATTTTTCTTTTTTTGTTTTCATAAGGTTTTTTCACTTCGCTTTTTTTTACATATTGTTTTTGATTTGTGGATATTTTTTTATATTTTCATTGTAGTTGGTTTGAGTTAATCTATAGTCTCTTTTCTTCACTGCTTGTTCACTGCAATTTTTGTTTTCTTTAGCTGGTTTTATCATCATGTCATTGTAAATGTTTACACTGGAACTCTTTTTCATTCCGTTTAGTGCCTACCACCAGCACGTACTTTTCTTGGATACACTCTCTAGACAGCTGTACTTGATGAAGCGTTATGTATTTGCAATCAAAATATACTTAATATTACTGTTGATTTGTCATGTTATGAAGTTGATTAAACTGCGTCTAGAATCCTTCTAGTTTTGCTGCCAGTGCCATTTTCCGGTAAAGGAGGAGGGTTAGGCATAGTGTAAGTGACTTCATCCCGTAAAAAGTAATCTGCTACATGAAGGATGCTTACCAAATAGAAACATTTTTAATCATTTTAACTCTGCCCTGGGAGTTAGAAGTTCTTCATTTCGAAGTGTTATGACGCCTCATGGTGAGAGCCGACTTTCTTTGGAAGCCACGAGGCCGATGCTTCTTTTTATAACCAAAGCAATCATTAGTATAACTACTTGGAATGTTCACATGATGTGGAAGGCAGGGAGAAGCATGCAAATAGCTGAAGAAATGAAAAGATACAACCTGAAGATACTTGAAATAAGCGAGACCTATTGGTTGAAAGCTGAACAGCAAGGATTTTTCTTAGGTGAAGTGCCTTTATACTCCGACCACAAATAAAGAAACACCTTACAGGCACACACAACGAGTAGCACTGATTTTGTCGCAAGAAGGATAGAATGCCCATTCCGGATGGGAACTTCGTGGACATAGGATCATCAAACCATCCTTCAAGACGAAGAAGGAAGGGACTGCAATAAATATCATTCAGTAATATGCACCCACCAACGACAGTCACGAAGACGACAAATACCAGTTCTATGCGAAGCGGTTTATCATAGTCGTTCCTGTTTACCCACCCCCTTTGAAAACCTCAACATAATTCATATGCTTTATTACTGACATTGTCATGTTTTGATCTGTTTACTTGTCCAGAAATGAAATTTGCTAGATATCCACTAATCATATGACTTTACTTCTTACACTATTACAAGTTCTCTTGACTTTCATTGATTTACATTTAATTCATTGTTATTTGTTTTTATCATTGAATGTTATCAATTGTTGTGTCATACCAATCTAAATAGCTTAACTTTCCATTATGCATAGTGACTACATTATTTATTTATTCATTTATTTAATGCTAATTTACAGTATAGTTACAATGTAGGTTATTAAACAAAGTGATGTCATCATGATAGTCATAGCTATAATCTCGAATAAGTTTACACAGCCTTAGTTTTAATGAGTGAAATACAAGAATGAATCAACTTCTAAAATATCTATAACTATTTCTAACTTCAATAACATAAAAATTATAACCTTGTCATATCAATAAAATTGTTCCAAATGACTTGTATTCTATACAACACACATTCAGTGTAACAGAATGTTGTAGATTACTTCAAATGCATTAAAATCAGTTTCAAAATTACCACCACTAATAGGTTGAATTTGGATCGAATGCAATTGTAGTATGAATAAAAGTGCTAATGCAATGTTCATTTTGTTTCGTCAATATCTATGTTATTGTGCACACAGATTGATGTTGCCCTGTGTTAGAATATAAAAGTGATTATGCAACATTATAGTTTTCTGAATCTACTAAAATCGATTCAATATAAACAACTAACAATGGTTAAAATGAGATTTACTAGAATTTGAATGAACAGTATGACAGAAAGGAAGAACCAGTGGTATATTCATTTACTACTTTTAATGAAACTGGATGAAGAGGATTTATTTCTCAATAGACAGTATCACTTTCTTTAATATTCACACTTATACCTTACTGATAATTGATAATGTAGTGTAGAAATTAAACAAATTACGGTTTAGAACTAATTACAGTCAAACATGTTCTGTTATTGTATACGATGACAAATAATTGAAATCACTGATGTGGACTGGACTGATATGATAAATATGATATATACTATACTGAATGATACATACTACAGTGATATGTACTAACTAGCAATAAATGCAGTTGCTATATGTAATAAAGATGATATGCATATTCTACAGTACAATTGAGTGAATTTCACATTCAATGTCACACATTGAAATAACATTTATTGTGTTAGTACAAGTAATCTGCATAGTTTTATTTTAGGCATCCTATTTAATTATTTCCCTCAGAAAAGTACTTAGAACATATAGTAGGGTGAGACAATGTAATATACAAGTTAAACTGTTAACTTACTTAGATAATAGAATGAATGTCTTCTAAAATCTAAACAACGTAATAGACTAAATAGAATATCTCTGCTTAATTTATACTACTAACTAAGTGAAATTTCTGAATAAAAAGCTTCAATAGTATGCACTCATTATACAGATGCATAGTTTATCAAAGAATGTACCAATTGCAAATAGATAAATTAATTAATAAAATTGAATATAAAAAAAAAATTATAAATAAACTGGTCACCAACGCTTTGAATGATGCTGATAAAAGTTAAAATATTCTTGTGTACTTGTGTGTGTGTGTGGTTGTGCTTGTGGATTGTATATGGATGAACGTTGTAGCCACTGATAAATTTGGACATTATTATACGTTAATTAATGTACATTGTTTTCTTGGTATGTCAATTACAGTAAAAGTGAATAACAGAATACTCTTTTAACTGTATTTGAATTATTTTACGTTTATAATTTAGGTCAACTGAAATCAATTATTTTATTCTAAATGATATGAACTTTTTAATATTTAGCATACAACTTAGTTCAGTGCTGAAGCGATGATGGAAGATAAATGTTAAGTGATATGAGTAAATAAATTTAAGGAGTCAAATCAGTGCAAAACATTGTTTATCCACAGGGCACAAATACCTAGCACATAAACACAGGCGCACATTGATAGTATACTGATTATGATGACGTTGATGACGATGATGATGACGATGAACATGATAAAGATAATAACAGTGTGCGTTTCGGCTTGTTGAAAAACACAAAAATAATCGGAGAATTGTAAAAAGATTAAAAATAAAATGAAACATATAGTAAACCCGAAATACAATAAATAAAATTACACTAAAATATGAATAGCTATTGCAAACAAGTAACAACAAAAAAAACCAGACTTAAGGAATAATTTTCTGATGCAGAATAGTTCCTTGACAGGGCAAATCATGCATCCAGTAACACAACAAACCAATCACATATACAGTTCCACTTCAGACAAACCACAAATGTCACAATTATCATCAATTTCACTACATGACTTTTGCTCTAGATCATTCATGGTATCATGAAGTATCCTGAAGTCAAAGTATCAGATAAAATTCAGTTCAGTAGCTCTACTGAACAGGAGTTGGCTGTAAGATCTAGAGATTCAGGGTAAAATATGCAGACAGTGTTAGGGTCGCTCAACATTTCGCAGAATCACACTGCAACAAAATAAATCATTGAAACTCTAAGATTATAAATCAAACATAACTATGAACCTGATTTTGTCTGATGTCAGTAGTTCCTACAATCACCTAAAGCCTCACATCATCACTTATTATCTACCAATAATCACATACATCATCAATAAACACTTCTCACTAATATCATTTGCATCATTTTATTACACATTATAATACTAAACATTCAGTGGATGCGTTTACATTACGTCGATTTGTCACTTATTGAATTGATTTGGCTTTGTTGACATATATCCATGATAAGCGAATCCCACATGGACACTCACAAGGTTGACTTCAATTGGGTTGTGGATGATAAATACAATTGAGGACACGCGTTTGATCTCGTGTAAATATCAACACTGGCATGCATGTACATCCAGGTGATTAGTCTAAAACAGGACGTAGTGAGCCATCTAAATATGCTTGTAAGGTTTAGTAATTCAATAAAATTCACTGAACTTCAAAATGTGATATCGTAAAATATGACCAAATGTTACTAAACACATCGTGGATTCGAATGTCACTTCTACACAAATATACATTAATTAATTTGAATCACTTCATTCACATCGTAGAACAGGATATAGATTGTTGTGAAGATAATCACCAAGAAATCATACTTCATTTAGTTACTTGACTAATTAGCATCTATCAACATTGTATCCTGTCAAATTGACACAATGAAGTTCTCTTTAAATAAATGTTAACTGTATTATCCGATTATTCATTAACTGATACCGATGCCATCAGTCGACATACACACAATAAACTCTACTCTACATACTAACACATAACCCTCTCCAACCTCTCCATTTCGGACAATAATATATCAACATACAATGTTCATTTAGTCGAAATGAAAGAACATGCATAATTAAAAGAAGCAAACGAACAATGGATGTACATAATCTGTGAATCGATTCATTGGAACTCTTCACATATCACGTAGATCAGATTAGATCAGTTATTTTTAACTCATTGTCTAATTTGTCTGACTATAAACTGTATACAGAAATCTCTACAGAATTGACTGAATTAGCGAATACACATTGATATGATATAATCAAATATTATATCATAATAAGTAGTCATAGTAAATTAGGTAACGGTTTCATCAAGGAATACATCAACTACAGCGAATCACAATATGCTGAAGTGATTCAAATCATATTAATTTTCATAGTTGATAGTTTTATATTTAAAAGTGATTTTTGTGAATAAAGTACCTTGAGAAATTTCTTATTTGCTTAATGTTATTTATTATACACTAGTGAATTGTAATAGACACTTTGTCTGAGGAGCTGTAAGAAGGTGTGCTTCTCTATGCATGCGGTCATGTATGTATGCATGTGTTCATATGATACAAATGATGTAGTAAACAAATACAAATCAACCAGAAATGTCAGTGTAAGTACACATTCACTTCACTCAATGTCCAGGGTGCACACACACACGTAAATATGTATAATGATATTGATGAAATGCTATAGATATTGTCACATAAAAGAATAATATCTTGTTTAATTTTATGAAATAATGAAAAAATGATATTAGGTTAATGGTTAATTAATAAAAACAAGTTGACAATCTGATCACCAGTTAATTTATTACTGATTAGGTCAGTTCAAAGTGATAAAAATTATATTTGTAGAAGAATTTTTTCTGTTAATATTTTCTCTGTGTATTTATTCTCTGTTTTATTTTCAATAATTTATGATAGTTTTTAATTCTGTAATGAATGCATAATTTTTATTTGGCAATTGCTGGTTATCAATGGTGAAGGTGGGACTAGAAAGCAAGCGAGCGAGTGAGCAAGCGAGCGATGAAATGAGTGATATGCATTTGTTATTGATGATCAGCTCACTAGTGATCAACTTTTCGAGGTAATTCCTGGAGTTCTAGTTAGAAATTGTGACCAGTAGATTTGAACTGTGTTGAATGTGAGTGTGCAAAAAAATTATAGCTGAATGTTAATCACCACGTTTCACTAAAATTTAACTACACGTGTCCACTATTAGATTTATGAGGACTTCCCCTCTCCGAGTATATTGAACACTATATACATCTGTCGTCTGTGAATCCGTGATATAAAAACAATCTGAATAATCACTTTGAAAGTAACTACAGGTGAGATCAATATACACAGGAATATTATCCTGTTCGCTATCACAGTATTTATAAACACGATTCTGAAATAA